>CACRXK020000888.1:376-64975 GCA_902702795.2 Paramuricea clavata
TTTATGTTTACAAATTATTTAATTAATTATGAGAACAAATGATGGACTGCGGCCAACAAGAATGTGAATTTTTGAAAAGGTGTATATCTTCTAGTCTTCTTGCTTTCTGATACTTCATTATAAAGCAATGAAGAGTCGTATTTATTGGTATGGTTTGAATATATTGTATTATGGAATCTCACTTGCTATATATAAGCTTTTGAATAAACTACAGTATACAAACAAAATCTTTATGCTGGCTATAGGTCAATTTGGAGTGACCATTTTATGAGATTTTTAAAGAAACCTTATCAGTGAGTGACTGTTATTGCATAGTTGAATTCAATTTAGCTCCATTGCGAGTTTTTCTAAATTTATGTTTACAAATTATTTAATTATGAGAACAAATGATGGACTGCGGCCAACAAGAATGTGAATTTTTGAAAAGGTGTATATCTTCTAGTCTTCTTGCTTTCTGATACTTCATGATAAAGCAATGAAGAGTCAATATTGGTATGGTTTGAATATATTGTATTATGGAATCTCACTTGCTATATATATAAGCTTTTGAATGAACTATACAAACAAGATCTTTATGCTGGCTAGGTCAATTTGGAGTGACCATTTTATGAGATTTTTAAAGAAACCTTATCAGTGAGTGACTGTTATTGCATAGTTGAATTCAATTTAGCTCCATTGCGAGTTTTTCTAAATTTATGTTTACAAATTATTTAATTATGAGAACAAATGATGGCTGCGGCCAACAATTAAGAATGTGAATTTTTGAAAAGGTGTATATCTTCTGGTCTTCTTGCTTTCTGATACTTCATGATAAAGCAATGAACAGTCAATATTGGTATGGTTTGAATATATTGTATTATCGAATCTCACTTGCTATATATAAGCTTTTGAATGAACTATACAAACAAGATCTTTATGCTGGCTAGGTCAATTTGGAGTGACCATTTGATGAGATTTTTAAAGAAACCTTATCAGTGAGTGACTGTTATTGCATAGTTGAATTCAATTTAGCTCCATTGCAAGTTTTTCTAAATTTATGTTTACAAATTATTTAATTACGAGAACAAATGATGGACTGCGGCCAACAAGAATGTGAATTTTTGAAAAGGTGTATATCTTCTAGTCTTCTTGCTTTCTGATACTTCATCATGATAAAGCAATGAAGAGTCAATATTGGTATGGTTTGAATATATTGTATTATGGAATCTCACTTGCTATATATAAGCTTTTGAATGAACTATACAAACAAGATCTTTATGCTGGCTATATGTACAGTAGGTCAATTTGGAGCGACCATTTTATCAGGTCTTTAAAGAAAACTTGTCTGTGAGTGACTGTTAAAGTTGAATTCAATTTAGCTGCGTGAGGTTTGCTAAATTTATGTTGAAACGGAGAATTTTTTTAATTATGAGAACAAATGGACTGCAGCCAACAGGAATATAAATTTTTGTAAAGGTTTATATCTTCAAGTCTTCTTGCTTTCTGATACTTCATGATAAAACAATGAAGAGTCTATATCGCTATGGTTCGAATCAATTTTCTAAGCCTGACGAGAACAACCTGCAACCTACAGGATGCAAAATTTATGCACATGCATGTTTTCATACAGTCTTCCTATAAGCAAATTTAATTGAGATGAGGAGTTTATATATTGATTTGGTATGAGTATGTTGTATTAAATGTTAGGTACTTTATATTAGGTCTAGTATGCATGACCGTCAATCTTACACCTATATATCTTCATATTTTATGATTGCATGTGATCCTCATGGCTGTATTATATATTTGCTATACTGTATGTTTGCATTTTTGCAATGTTTCGCTTAGATTTTGGTAACCTAAAGTTATAAAACTTGCAACTGACCGATTACAATTGTAACAATGACAATGTCAATGGTATTGACAATCTCATGTTAAAGCATGCTATCACTTGTTATTTTCTGACAATGCGCGCTACATATCAAGTAATACATATATTTATGACCTCCATTTTTAATAAAATTGTACAAAATTTCCCTGCAAGCAAGTTGTTCATTCTGCAGTGTGTCCCAGTGGTTTCCACTTCGACCTCTGCTAAGATCTTCTATTCAAATTGACCAGAATAAATAATCCTCATCAAAAGTCCAAGTACAGTAGTGTACATGTACTTCATCGTACGAAATGAAGCATAGCTAACTGTGCAAGTTTGCAACAAATGAATTCAGGTGTAGTTTGTGAACAGTGTGGTTCCATATTCATCTGGTATGGTGTAAACGTAGTCTGAGTTTAACATTTTGGTTCAATTCCGTTCTCTGAAACATTGTCAAAATAAGCAATGAAACAAAACACCGCGTCACAGGTTTACAATCCTGATCAAGGTGGCTCCCTACAATTTTTGAAATATGACAAAATCGTGATTTAGATTTAATTTTTAATTTTTTGAAGAGATGTTTCTTTTCAGAAGACAAAAATTGTACCACATATATTGAGCAATCGTCCAAAAGTTGAAAATTGTTTACAAAAATGATGTCGTTACCGTTGTTATACAGTATATGGTAACAATGACGTTTATGGCCGACATTTTACCTTTTAACACATTTTACTCGAAAAAAAGTAAACTTGAGTAAAGTACATTATAATGTGGTTTTATCAAGATTTAATTGTTTTTGTAAAGGCAACTAAAGGCATATCATGATTAAAGATGTATTTAAACAAGTATTAAATGTCGATAAAGTGCGAACATACCTTTAATGCCTTTAAACACAATTTCATAAATTTAAACATACCTTTAATAGATTTAACCTAATGTGTAAAGGTCAAAAAAGGTATGGATTTCTTTAATCAACTTTAAAGATCACATATAAACTTGAGTAAAGTATGATGTGGCTTTGTCAAGCTTTAATTGTTTTTGTAAAGGTAACTAAAGGCATATCATGATTAAAGATGTATTTAAACAAGTATTAAATGTCGATAAAGATCGAACACACCTTTAATGCCTTTAAACACAGTTTTATACGTTTAAAGATACCTTTAGCAGATTTACCCAATCTGTAAAGGTCAAAAAAGGTATGGATTTCGTCCTGTGAAAGGTAGGGTACATGCCAATCATACAAGCACCCTTGCACGAAATGGGTACCTTGAACACGGTCGTTAAGAAATGCATGCATGTGGCCACCGTGCTTGGACAACAGTACCAAAGAAATACCTAATGGTTTTCCGTGCAGGATTGCGTGATCCATGCACGCGGGGATGTTGCGAGACTTTCGGAAATCGTAAAAATACACGAGCCGTAGGCGAGTGTATTTTTACGCTTTTCGAAAGTCGAGCAACATCCCAAGTGCATGGATCATGCTATCCTGGACGGGAAAACCATTTGGTAATTGTGTTTTATAAAATTACTACAGTGAAACGACGCTTAACTTGATTAAAATTACTGATGAAATGTGCAGTTCTCACAACATTCGTGAATTAACCAATCAGAGAATCGCTAATCCACGCTATTGAAAACAACAACATATGTGAACAGAATTTGATCGCAAATTCGCGAAAGTATACAGCGAAAATACAGGGACTTTTTCGATAAAATATACGAAATTTGAAATGGAAAACCCGCTAAACAGACAGTCAAAGTAGTAGTGAAGATTCTCTAGCTGAATATGTGAAGATTGCGAAGCGTTTGATCAACTTTGAAGCGAGAGATGTTGTACTTGCATGCCATGGTCTGATGAATTTCAACGCTTACGCGTTGCTACTTGCTGAATAGCAATGTATCGATCAGAAATTTATTCATACAACTAAACCAACGTCTCAATAATTGGAAACTTACTTCAAAGTCGAAAGGTAACGTACAATGAAACCTTACAATGCGAGAATATTTGTAAAATTATATGCAATAATTTCTGTTCAGAATTTCCCGTGCAAGATTGTCTGATCCTGCACGGCTGTTGACCAATCAAATTGCGTGTTTCACTGTAGTTAATATATAAACTATTATCACCGTAGATCAAGCACTGTACTGCAAATTAGTCGAGTTGAAATGGGCAATTCCAGAATATCGAGAGAAACTTGTCGCGCAACTCGACGGTCACCATATATCTATGTGTTTTCTTAAGACCAGTGGAGATCATATGAAGGGATCAGGCCTTGTTGACTCATAGATAGAGAGTGGTCTCCTAGGACCAAATGCGGCCGAGACTATGATGAACGGCAAGGCGTATAAGAGAGCAATGCGTGCGCGGAAAATAACACTGCAAGCCCTATGGCCCCTGTTGGTCCCGCTGTTACTCAAGTTTTGCAAAACGATCAACGTTGATCTTGTACAGCAGATTTCGCGTCCTTTGTCGTCAGAGCAGAATGTTAATGATTTGATTACATGTTTGAAGTCACCACAATTTTAAACGGTGTACGACGAGTTCTTAGCGAAGAAGTGTCAGGAAAATGTCAATTTTCAGTTCTGTTGGAACTGTATGGAGATGGTATTGATCCTACTCGATTTTACCCGTTCGCAGCGGGAGGGAGATTGGGAATTGTATTAAGACAGCTTCCGTGCCATGCTTCCATACTTTTTCAGGTAGGACCACCTGAATTATGCCAAGTGGGGATCGGTATTTATCGCCGAAATGGAACAACTGCGGTATGAAGTGTTACAGGAGTTTAAGAAGGGTAATTTCGTTGTAAAGTGGAAAGAGAGCGCTTTCAATGAAGTAAGCGCTGACCACAGCCTCGAGTGGTTGAACGGCATATTGGTAAACGAGGAGGTGGAATTGTTGGTATAACTAAGACATCTTCAGCCTTGAGCTAGTGCGTTAACTGTTTTAACTAATACATTTTATATCCAGTTCCTTATTTCAAGTGTCCAAATAATGCTAAATCGGGCGCAAACATGCAGCCTTCATCGGCCAGTGACTTATTTGGATAACTGGTTATTTGCTTGGTAGAAAACCGGTTTTAGATCGATACTCGCGTGTGCATTATTTAATAAAGTGTCAAAATACGGAACAATCAACTTGTAGAATATAAACAATGCTACATACAATTATATATTTACCAAATGGTGTAAAATTTATTATTTTCTACTTCCAAGGTGGGCTCTGCCTTATAATTTGCGGTGGGAGATTGCTGAGAGAACTCATGAGATGTTTGGCCTAGTTCAAGAGGATACGTATTCTCACAACGAATCTGCGCCTGCAAGAATTGTTCGCGACAATAAGGATGAAGAGTCACTCATTTCCGTCCTCGAGCAGCATCATGTGTTTTCACCAACATCCCATCCAGAATGTCTTTTTAGCATCGCTACGAAAGGTTTGGCCACCGTCGAGATTCAGGAATCACTGTTAGGCGCGAAAGATATGGGACAGAAACAAGTTAAAGACTTCGTACAGCAATGGCTGACTGAACCACTTCAACAGCAACCTAATAACGAGCAAGGGGATACCAAGGTTCAATTTACGGATACAATGCACGAGAACAATGCTTTACTTTCGATTCGTTGTATCAAGTCGCCAAAGGGGGCAAAGAGAAAGAAAAGAACACGATTTTACGCGCTGACAGGAGTGTTTTACAGCGTCTTATCGTTGCTTACGGAGCTGGTCGAGAAGTAGATTCACATAATGTTTTGTCGCATGAGCTAATGTCCGTTCCCATATCATTAGCAGATACGAATGGTAAACTTAGAACTGGCCAGAAAGCACCGCTGGCTGATGTTCTCACCAGGGGAATAAAATGTCCGAGTGCTTTGATTTGCAGAGAAGTGCATGTTTACTGATTGACGGCATGGCATTAGTAGCGGCAGAGGGAAAACCTGCCGACGCTCAAACCTTCGGAGCCTACGCAGATAGATTCCAAAATGCCGTATTGAGAGCAGATTCGCGGTATCAGCAAATTCACGTACTATTCGACAGATAAGAGAAGAGTTCAATCAAAGCAGGCACGAGAGGACGCCGTACCAGGACTATTCGTTCCGTTCGTCGTGTAATTGAGAACAAGAATGATCCACTTCTGAATAGCTGGTCAAATTTTTTAGCTTTACCGGAAAACAAGGCAAACTTGGCCAAATTTCTGTCCGAACATTTAATTGCAAATGGACCTCCAGAGAAAGTCATTGTTGTCGCAGGTGGATTTTACAACGGGAAAGAAGCGCAATCGTCAAACCAATTCGTTGATTCTTCTCTTCTGTACGCAGATCACGAAGAAGCTGATACAAGACTGGTTCTACATGCTATCATCAACAGTTTCTGACACGGTTGTTGTGTCTGCCAGAGATACTGACTTACTCTTACTTCTTGTGGCGCATTTGCCAAGTATGCCTTCTGCAAACGTGCGGATGATGGCAGGAACAGCGGCCAGGCGCCAGTTCTTTAACATCAGGGCGATAAGCGAGAATCTTCCCGCAGGATCACTATCAGCGCTCCTCCCTTTCCATGCGCTGACTGGAAGTGACACAACATCACATATCCAAAACCACTCCAAATTGTCAGCGTGGAAGACATTTCAAGACAAACATCACCTTCTAGCATCGCTAGGAGAAGGAGAACTATCGGCCAACAAGGTCAAGGACGCCGAAAAGTTCATCTGTGCGATTTACAACTGCGGGCACATGGAATCACTGAATGATGCGCGATTTCTTCTCTTTTCGAAGACAAAGAAACCTGAAGCGTTGCCTCCGACCAAGGACGCACTGGAATTGCATATCAAGCGCGTGCACTATCAATCACTCGTGTGGAAACAAGCTTCATGCCAGTAACCTATCCTGCCAAACCCGGACTGAATGGGATGGAAGAGAGAAAGCGAAGGCGGCAGTAAACTCGTCCCTCTCCTGATGACAAAGGAACCCATTGCGAACGGCAATGAAATTATATCCTGCTCTTGTAAAACTGGCTGCACGACATTACGCTGTGGCTGCAAGAAAGCAAAGTTGTTCTGTACTGGCGTCTGCGGCAGCTCTTTGGACGAAAAATTTCGTGAAAAAACAAATGCGATAAGTGAATAGAACAGGGAGGAATGATCAGAATATATGATACGCGTTAAGTATATTAGGGAGCTTTCCATGCACTGTGTCATATTGGTCCCAATGGCTCTCCCCTATTTGATTAAAATTTTCCGATCAGAACAGTGATATACTTCAAGTGGAATTGTTTGACCATGTAAAAGGGAAGGTTTTATGGAGGACGCACAATTAACTACTTTGATATTTAACCGCAATACATTTTGCAACGTTATAATTATAGACTTTTAATGGTAATGAGCATTTATTGAATTTTCTTGAACATTTTTTGCCAACATAAAGGTGAAAGATATTTGAGATTAAAAATGGCTTAAAAATGCTGTAATTGGATGAGTAACAAATCTAAAATATTAATTTTTCTTCAATCCATATGTACTGTGACGTCATATGTAGATGAAAGATTTGACGTCATTTTCGACTACTCAACTGCAGATTGAGATCTAGCGACCATCATTTTCGAATTCAGCGTGTTAAATAACATTAGAAAACTGCGATCGCCAACCTTTACTAAGAAATGCCTCTTGGTCTACAATTTTCCGAAATTTCGTCTAGTCTAATAGGCATGCTTCACTTTGACATACTTTGTCAAGAAAATAAACCCAGTTTGCAAGCAACTTCCTTGTTATTTCCTAATAATATCGACTCTAAAGTTCATTTCCTTGGTTGTTGACTTTTTCTCGGCTTTATTTTTCACCCTGCTCGGTTTCCTTTGTTCTTATCGGGGAATATATTCAATATTCCCGTCTAATCAATTTCCGTTTAACAATCCCCTCTAATATTCACCTGCAATGTCTTTGCAGCACGAAAAATGAGAAAAAAAAACAACATAACGAAGACAATATTGGATTAAGAGTTATATATATATTCTGAATCATTGACTCGACCTGGCGCAATGTAAAAAATAAGTACGTTATTTTGAGGAACCTCGAGGATATGTGTGTATGAGTCACAAATTGTGCATTTTGTTGAAACTCTAGCACTTTTTGTTGGCATAACTTCTTCAGTATAAACATAAAACATTACACTGAAGTCGACCAACAAACGTTTGTAGAAAAGATACGAAATGGCAACCATGTTTTATACCAATATACTATGTGTTACATGAAGTGTAAGGCAGGTGAGCTACGAGCCTGCAGTATAGTTTTGAAAACACAATGTTCACTTTCAAAATCATGGCAATCAGTCTGAGTTTCATGCAAAATATTTTACTCTAAAATGGCAAATTTCTTGGATGAAAGTGTTCAATATATATATAATGCATCCTACACGTTTGGTGCTTGTTCAAAGACAGGGAGATGTTATGCCTTGAAGGTACAAAGAAATATGTGTATTTGAATATAAAAATATTATAAATAAGTATTTTATATTATAAAGTATTGTGTAGTATGCTATATTATATGTTATACTATATTTTTATTACTATTTTATATAATATATTATGGATAGTTTACTTTGCAAATCATGTGTAATAATCCATCTTTATACGTTCTCTGATTATATTATGTTATATTATGTCCTGGGAGTGATTTATCCGAACAATACTGTCCAACCCACATTTCCCCTTTTTGCCCCGACACTTTGTTTGAGAAATGTCAGCAAACGTCTGAATAACTTTGAATTTTCAGAAAAAAAATTTCGCAGTCATGACGGCAGAGGAAAAATATTAAAAGTCATGAAAGCACATGAGGCAAATGAGATCATTTGTTCAGGAATGACGGATGAATATTTATAGGGGTTCGCTAATTGTGCGCACCCCCGGTACAAATAGGGCTAAATTCTAAGCTAGCCAGGTGTCATGGGTAATTTCTTACTTAAGGCCTAAATGTTTGAATTTTGCATTGTAAATACGGCAAGAATGACAAAGAGCACTCAAGACGTACAACTAGCAGTGCTCCAGTATTATTTGCCAAATCAAGAGCACTATAAATAGATTACCCATAACTCTCTGTGGGATTAGAGTTCAAGGATTGATATTTATATGTAGGAAATGCCGTGACTACGTTTATAAGTTTAAGCTCGTTTTCCAATAGCGAAATTTATTGCGCGAGACTTTTGTTTAAAATTTCTCTGTTGGAACTATCTAGATTTTTAATAAATTGTTTTCTATTTTATCAATAAAAAATTGAAAAAAAAGAAATCTAGCATTTCCACTCCCACTCTTCCATTAAATATTTGCTGCAAATGTTTTAACAAATGTCTTACAAATGTATTAGATTTTACCAATTCAAGATCCGGTACTGTGAAAACAAAAACTCTGGTAGTTTACACAAATTTTAAACCTTACCCTCTTTGCCACTACCAAAGTTGCTGCCCTCCTCTGGCTTATTACCCTCTGGCTGCTGTTCAATATCACGTCGTTTTCGAGGTGCCACTACTGAGACAAGGACTTGATCAGGATCGGACAGATCATCAACTAGTTCTGTGTAAAAATGAGAATTAAGTGGTATAGTATTGTCCGCAATTAAAAAGTAAGGATCTATCTCATAATTATATCAAGTACGCCATTATATGTTTCACAACAAATTAAATATTATGTTTCAAAAAATAATACAAACGTACTTAGTAAATGTTGAGCTTGCCATGAATGATGTGATGGCAAAGGAACTTTATGTTCAATGATGTTTCTTTTAACCTTTACAGCAAGTCCTGTGTATAAAAGTTTAATAGAACAAACTTACACGCGGTTTCACGGTGGGGATTTTTCCCGGCGAAAGCGCTCTTACACCAAAACGAGACTGCCAATCTGCCAATCTTGTCAATACATATATATATATATAGAGAGAGATCAGTGTGAAGGAAAACATGGCGTCTTCAAGGAGTCGAAATATGCGCGATAGCAATTTAAGAGAATTTTTACACGTAAACCTTGATAAAACAAAAGGAGAATACCTTAGGAGCTTAGGAATTGGAAATCCAAAGTATGTAGAAACACTAAAGATGTTTGAGAACCTCGCAAAAATCGCGGACAGCCTGTGCCAAGGGGTAGATTCGGACGATGACTTCGAAAAGTTGAAACATCGTGTTGTGCCTGTTCATCCATTTGCTGTACGAGAGATATCAGTGTGGAATGCACAAATACGTAAAAGGCTTAGAAGAAAAGCATATGTTAAGACAGGTTGGAAAATTGTTTTGGTAAGAGATTTGCCAATGAAAATCTACGAGCACATTGAGTGTCTATGTACTGCAAATACACGTTATGCAACAAATGTCAGTCGAACAAGCAAGGAAGATATTGTACAGTTTACTGACATACGAAAAGTTAATTACATCTTCAAACAAGTTGGTGTTGATGACAGTTTAAAAAAAGCCATTTCTAATGTTGGAACAGCAAAGGTCATAGTATCTGCTGAAAAACCATTTAAACTAGTGTACTTAAAGAGCAAGGAACAGCTGAAAGTTATAGCACACTTTGGATTTTGGAATGTACATGGAGTTGCACAGTTCTAGTCTTCTAGATAAACAAGTGAGACATTAAACAGTTTTAGTTTTGTTCAAACACTGGAGCATCCATAGCAAAATAAGAATGTGCTTATACTGACTGAAATGGATATCCTAATAACACAATCTACAGTAAATTATATCATTTATTAATTAATAGCCTTTATACTTTTAAATATGAACTAACTTATTGTATTTTACTTTCGACTACCCTACCATAGTATGCAAGGTAATGCTGCATTTAATTTTGTTCTCAAAAGTTGCCATAATGGCATTTTAACAAATTCAGGCAAAGTGTGGCCTCCTTTGATTAGTAAAATATTCAGGTGTTAGGCTGTTAGGCGCCAGTATGGAATGAAGGCCATGTGCACGGCAGGCCATGGGCACGGCACATTTGCCATGCACAAGGGCTGCTATCGGTTTACAAATTGGTGCACAACTTGCCCAATAATCCCTCAATTTCTATCTGTTATTGGTGCACAAAAAATTTGGATTTTCACAACTTACCCAATAATTCCTCAATTTCCTTCTGTTATTGGTGCACAAAAAATTTGGATTTTCACGTATGTTAGCTACAGTATGAGCCCGCTGGCGATGTGCACAACGTTTGGTTCATAACCAAAGTTGCGTTTAAATTGTGCGGTGCACAGAAATGTTACATTCCATAGTGGTGTTAGCCTGGAGGATAACATAACATCATGCCTCTAAGCCAAGGTTTGTGGTTTAGCCCAAGACAATTTGCCGATAGCCAGGCTACTGCAGCTTTCAAAGCTTGGCAGTCATATTATTCTTTTTCGATTGAGTGTTTTAGGCCTGTTTTAGGGTTTTAACATTGACGGATTTTCTGGGAGGGGGGTGGGGGCACCCCCAGAAATATTTTGCACCCCCAGATATTCAAATGCCCATTGGATTAAAATGACTGCTGTGTGACTGATATAAGGATTTTGAACTAAATGAGACTAAAAACAAGGATTTTGAACCAAATATAAAATGAAAAATTTCAAAATTTCCTATAGCTTTCCCCCCAACCTTGCCCCCACAAGTGACTGTGCCCCCAGACCCCTGTTACAAGCTTGCTTGGAGGCGCTTCGAGCCTCTTCGCTCACCTCCCCAACTGAATGTTCGGCATTCCCCAAAAAGAAGGAAAGGAAAGAAGCTCGTGTATAATTATCAAATAATCCTAAAATTGCCCTTGAATGCTCCACTTTAATTCTTCTTAATTGTTGAACAATTGTAGAGTCATTTGATAATTTTACTATTTGCTAATCAAAATAAACATAAATTCATCAGGCAAAAGTTCAAATATGATAAAACATTTAATAACAAATGATGAATATAGCATATGTAACATACATATTTTTCAATAAATAAGCAATTCAAAAGTTAAAAACATTTTTCCCAGACATACAAGGCACAATAAATTAAATTTATAAAAATAAATTTTTGCAACATTTTATATCCCTTATTATGCATAGTTCAACATATCAGAGCTGTGCAGTTGACTGAAATGTTTGGTCACTACGGAGTGGTTGTTCAAAACTAGCTTAGCGATAATGCTGAGTTAAAATTTAACCCACTGTTTTGGTATGTATGATTCCGTACTGACTGTTTATTTTAAAACATTAAAAATCAATTTAGGACTTTATAATTTTAGAACTCTCTTGCAGAACTTTAGTAATGGTCCAGGGAAGATATGTATTAATAACGTTTTCCAACCCTGGAAACTTACATGCAAGGTATTAATATAAAGATAACTGCTTTAGATTTTGTACAACTGTATCTCAGTCTTTAAGCTTATCAGGTTTTGAACAACCGGCTTCAGAATTCATCCCACAGCACTTAAAGTACTTAAAAATACTGAACTAATGCTAAAAATGCAGCAAAATGATAGAGCAAATGCTCCAAAAGACCGAAACCCTAGCCGAGATGAAATATCTGTAACCGCACAGCTCTATAACATATAATACCTAATTAATAGGTAAAAACTCTGCGATTGTATTATGCAGATTTAAGGAATTACTTTTCCTTTTTCAACACTTTTTATAATCTTCTTGTAAATACTAAAAGAGCATATATTACACTTCTGTTCCAGACATTCTTTTGGAAGACCGCAGTAGCAAAAGTTGTCTTCACTACATCGAACAGGTACATACTTATAGCTAGATTTACTATAATCATCTCTAAAGGGATTCTGTTCCCTCAGCCAGATAAGTGTCATGTATTCATGCCTAAACACTTGTTGCCACCTGTTCTTAACCGTTGTATTTTTACTGTAAGCCCCCAGCCGCTGGTGCTTGGCCTCCCGCCCTTGCATTGTGTTTAGACCTAGCCCTGTATTATACTTGTCAAACAATTTGTTTGTATGAACTGGAACAACATGCCCCAGTGTCCACACACTTACGGTGACCCTTACAAACAAGGCTGAAGCATTAAAATAGTTTTTGCAGTTTATTTCTAATTTAGAAAGCAGTTCTCTATCTATGTCTGATATGCGTGTGAATACTGATACAGCATCCCTTAGATTTACAGCCATAAATGCCAGAACATATGCTTTCAAATTATTAGGGTTTTCCGGCCCATCTTCAAGCACAACTTTAATTAGTTTGCAAAACCCATTGCACATGCGTTTTGTTTGTTCTCCTGTAAACCGAAATGTAAAGGTGGAACCACCCTTTCTACCCTCTCGAAACCAACGAAGGATAGCATTGTGAAGCCTATTTGCCTTAACCTCGTTCTTCAAACATAATAAAAATTTCCTTAAGCAGCAACCCACTGGTAAATCAGAAATTTCTTTGCAAGAGCTTGGAACAGCTGTTTTGGAATGTAAAACATACTCAAAAAGTTCTAAAAATAGAAATTGCCAATTATTGTTAGCTAAGTGCAATGGTTCAGCAAAACCTTTGTCAATGACTGGCCCTAGTATTGGCTCAAGCTCCTGTCGTGACTTTTGTTTAGCAATAAATTCAGTGACCTTTGTTCTAGCAACTAGTTGTTTTTGGGTTAACTTGGTTTTAAATTTTGCAACAGCATTAGCAATTTTGACCCGGTTTTTGTAATCCCAAGGCTGAAAGTCATCCGAAGGACCTCCATAGGTACAACCAACTTTTGCAATGTCATCTTTTGATACATTTGCAAAGGACAGAAAATACCTTGCAGAATTTGGCAATTCTCCCGAAATAAAGGCTAGCCAATTCATGTCCGATGGTACTAATGCAAAAGAAAACGTTACACTTATCCCGTCAATAACATAAACTTTTTTTCAATTCTTTCAATATCTTTCCTTATTAGTTTGCCATACTCTACCATTGAAGGATGCTCTTCTGAGCAGTTTGCCCCACAAATCAAATGGTTTTCATTGCAACTGGCAATTCTATCTACGACATTCAAAAAGGACACAAGCCATGCTGTTGCTTGGTTATACTTCCCAAAAGGGGCACCGTCGGCACCTATTGCAACCTGAAAAGAACCGACTGGGAGCCCAAACCAATTTAAATAGCCCGGGCGTTTCTGGTTAATAACTAGGTACAATTTAGCTAATTTAATAAGAAAGCACTTTAAGTCCCTGAAACATCCAGAAACAGGGGGATGTAAATCACCCTCATTATCTTCATCGTCCATTTGATACACCGCTTTGTCAAACTTGGTCTTCTTTGCCCTGGGAATATCACGTAACTCACCAATATCAACACTATTTACAAACCTCATAACAGTTTTGTAGTCAGCAAGCTTAGGAATTTTGCATTTATCCATATATGTGACCTGGTGTTTCTTTCCACTTTCATCAATTTCAAAGATCTCTTTGCTTCGTTTTCTATTGTATTGGCTTTTGCTTGATATCCCACCTTCATAGAGTACTGCTACAGATCGAACAAGGTTGCTTTGGCCAAGTTCGTACCTCTTCACAGCAGTATTGACAATGGTTGGTAGGACCTTTTTCATAACTTTAGAAGAATTTAATAGGTATTGCTTCACTTCATATTCACTGGCAGTATTTACGAAAGTATTCCACAAACCATTTAATGCGTATTTTCTTTTGGATTCGGCGTTGTCAGATGATGGGGCATTTACCGCCACAGCATTGGTAAACATTAACTTTCTCCTCTTTCTGGCAACACTTTGAGGTAGGTCTAGCTTCTCACTGTTTGACGGGGTGCACAATGATGGATTTTTTATAGAAGACGTGCGGGGAAGTTTCACTTGTTCATTCAGTAACGAACCCCTCTATAAGAAAGGCAAAAGATTTTTACATACATACATATTTAATATTTTCTATGAGACAAATCAGGCACAATGTGCCTTGGCCGGTTTGCCCTACTATATTTGCTACTTCACTTTATCCACTTTTCCTTGTTTAGCAAAGACTGTTGAACCTTAACCCATTGGGTTGCATTGCGACCCGATCCGCCCTACTTTACTGTTTTACGGTGTCCAACGGCAGACGATTTTACTTGTCAAGGGGAGAGCGCTGGCAATTAATGGGTTAATGGTTAACAAAAATATCTGCCAATGTCTGGTTTTCTCAGTAAACCCATTAGGCCCAATGCCTCATGTTTAGCCTTATTTGTTATTTACTGTTGCTAACACTAAAGAATTTCCATTGCCAATACAAGGGGAGATAAAATTATTTGCAATATACTCATCTGGGGAAGACCCTTGCAGCTTGACCTTGTATCAGCTTTTGAACAAGCTACCATGGTCAAACATTGACATAATTTTATATTTTTGTCACACTGGAGCAAATAAAATCTATAGGAGAAGTGTTGTTAACTTTGCATGACACACATAGCAGCACAATAAAACCTTCTTATACAGGGTTTAATACCTAGAATAGAGTAATGGATAGACATTCAAGTCAAGATTAATCATTCGGACGAACGCCAGCTCACCTTTCGTTTTAGGTCTTTGATGGCCTGTTCCTTCGATGCGATATCTTCATTTAATCCAGCTATGGTATTTTTTAGTTCGAACGACTTTTGCTTTAGTCGTTTCTGCTCTTTAGACCACGCGCCAATATCGAAGTGCTTGGCCATAAGTTTAAAATTCTCGAGAAAGTCCCTCGTGTAAATTCCTGCAAATAAGACCAAATCTTATGAATTTGGAATGAATATGATCTTGAAATACTGGCAAACAAAGCCCTCGTTTTAAATTTTCAGTTACTTAAGCGATGAACGAGAAAACATCATTTTATTTTAAGGTATGCTACAAATAAATTTTTCATAATGTTGTGACTTACCACAAACAATAAACGAAGCTGATATTCATCCCAAAGCTTTTGTAGTTTCTGGTCTCATACAACAATTGTACAAGAAAGACTCAATCTCTCTGCTTGTAGTCAGAGAAAACGACAGTCTTACGGAAATAAACGGCAAAATACGAAAAACCGATAGGTTTGGAGCGTGTTGATATCAAATTCCACACCTCTTCTCCACGCACTAAATAATTAATAAGAGGACTGGTAATGAATGAGCGATTTCGCAGGAAAAAATCGCCACTGTGTGGGTTTTATACAGATAAAACCCGATGCAGAAATGCAGAGACTATAATTACTGCTTTTACACACACTACAATCAAAACATTACAAAAGTTAATTATTACAACAATGTACTGTATACTATACATGTACCAGTTGGTCCACTCTAACACGCTATAGCTATATATTTTTTATGATAAAACGCAAACTCAAATTTGTTCAAATTAATAGAAGTTAAAAATGCAGCAATCAAAATAACTTCCCCCAGCATTTCCAGCCATGCACTTCCCTCCGGCATTTCCAGCCGTGCTCTCTTCCTTTTCACATCTTTATGCTGCATCTCCTCCTTCATAGAATTTCTCTTTTCAGCCATGGGCACCAGGTCGCGATAACCAGTCCTCTCCAAAATCTGGTTATCCAAGCTCAACTATACAGACACATTTTTATAATGTTAAGACACACTTAGATATCGGTAATATCGACAACAAAACATGAAAGCGCTTGAATACAAATAATATTTCACTCAGATTGACTTGTGGGGAATTCCGAGGAGTTCAAGAGATATTCAAGATTTTCTCGATATGAAAACAGAATATTTGGCCAAGCGGTGAGTAAAATACACAATTGTTTTGGTGTGTAATGTTATATGAAAGCATAAATACTCGTTGAGATATTTACATTGGAAGGCAATTGAATGAAAAATATGAAATTTATCGTCGAACTGTAAAGAGTTAATCAATACTTCAAGTTCTGATAAGTTTGCGAGTCATCCGCAAAAATGTGTGAAATTCAAACAAATCTGGCGATTTTGTATAATTGCTCTTTTTTTACAGGAACTGTACCTTTTAATTGTACTTTTCTACAGGAAAATTTAAAATAGCGCAGGTAGTTCCTGTAATAACAACTTAAGCTTTTTAGTGGATTGGTTGGAATACTATAGCGTCCTGTGGTTTTCGAGTTCAAAATTTCTAATTCAATTTCTTGAGAAGTTACTGGAGAAAGAAAAAACTTTCAGGGCCCTATATTCCAGAGGGGATTCACTTACAGGAGTAATAGAATTAGCCACATTTATACATATTGTTGAAAAGTATTTATTAATTGTATTTCCCTTTATCTCTAAACCATCTTTAATCAATTTAGTTGGAACTCCTTGTATGCCATTTTTATTAATAACTATCTCTCTAATTCCTGACCAGACCTCTTGCTATTAACAACTTGCTCAGTTTATTACGGTATGTTCTATATTTGAATATATGATATGCACTTCCATTTTGTAAATGCTTCTTAAATAGGATATTTTTTCCGAATTGATACCTTTAGTGATGGGGTCATCCAGGGTTTTATATTGAACTTTGTCTCTTTTTCTTGTTAATTTCTTCAAAGGAACATGCCTATTGACAACCTCTGAAACTTTGAGTAATAAAAAATTTCATTAACATTTTCACTTGGAGGTAAAGTCTCCTCCCAGTCTATTGATGTCATCTCAATCAGTTTTGATTCATTCAAGTTTGTATAGTCTCTCCTATAGATTTTAGTTTTAGTTTTCGCAGAATTTTCAAGCTCTTAGCATTGTACTAGAAATACATGCATGCAACAACCCCTCGCCTATATTTTCCAAACATTGTTTTAACATGAAGTATTCGTAATTATGCCAACACTGAACGCAGGCTTGCATGTTTATAGTCATGGCAACACAATAATTGTTTTTAAATTTTTGTACAAACCAGGAAAAAATAGATGAAATTTGAACACTTTTAACTCAATTCAATCCGCCAAAATAAATTTCCGACGTATATGACGGGAAGATTAAATATTAAAGAACTTCGCTAGTATTTGCAGTAGAAATACGAAAATACCACCAAAAAATTCTGCTTGATCGACACTATATATTCAGAAATATTCATATAATTTTATTGTTTCTCGCTCAATTTCAAGCTTATTTCTTACCCTGAAATGATCAATGCTGTGAAATTTATGCAAATGACGCATTATCAATTTTGCTGTTGCATTTTGAATGTTCCGCCTGATTCAAGTGCTTGTATCTTTGCTTCTTTTCAACATATAATAATAACAAATATACCAAAAGAATCGCCATCTTCCATTCTATAGCTCGGAGCAGTCTCAGGAAATTGCAAAATAATCTAAGCCTATGATGGCGATTCTCGTGATCGGAAAGTGTTCGGCGAACTTCGGATGCCAAGTTCTTGGTAAAGCATTACAGTTTCCTGGTAAAAGACCGCAGGAATCACTTCCGGAGTGTTTGTTTACCCTAGATATGCATTTTGATTGGCTTAGGCAGAAAAACAAACCTTTTAGAGCAATTTTCCTGATTATCGCGCACGAGAATGAACGAGCGTTGTAATGTATTGTGTTGTTTGAATCGCATTGTGAAGACGTTCTTGGCTTTATTTTGCAAACTGATAGTACTAGTAATGATGGAATGTCTTCATATGCAGGGGCGAAGCCAGTGGTCATGCAGTGCATGATTAAAAATTTCCCCAAAAATGTTTAAAAATCAGTTCAGTACAATTGTTTAGAATAGAATTATACTTTATCTTTGCACTTTTATGCCTAAGTATTTTATTTATTATTTTGTTTACTCAAATCAATGGTCTTTAGGCGATATTTTCGCTAAATATTCTCATATGTTATTGATTTTGGCTCTGTTACCTTGGCAACTGAGCGGTCCTGCATATTTTCACATGCATGACCGGTTGCGTAAGCGTGTGGAAAACGATTGCGTGTGATTGCTGCGTGGTTTGCTTGCTGTGTGTTGTGGTCATGCATTTTCAGAATTTCATGACCAGCTATATTATTTCATATTTGGTTTGTTGGTTTCTGATTGGCTTATGACGTTTGCGCACACGCAATGTGGCTGTTTTTGACGGTTTGGTCATGCAATTTTCGATTTTTGCATGACTAAACGGGGAACACAACCTGATCACAGCCTCTTAGCTCGAAGCTTTCAGCCTGAATGAACATGGCTTCAGGTCATTCAAGCATGTCGAGTTCTTCTTCACTGAGTTCACTCGAGGTTGACGATATTGTTTGGGAATTTGTGAAAAAACCGTTTTCTGCTTGGGCTACTGCTCAGCAGAATATTATTGTTAAGCAGATACCAACGCCAGATCTTTTGACATACCCGATTGGGAAAGGATTTCAAATGTCGTGGTATTCGAAGAAAGAATGGCTTTGTGGATCTATTTTCAAGCGCAAAATGTTCTGTTGGCCGTGTCTTTTGTTTTGCCCTGGTACTTCTGAAACCTGGACGAAAACTGGCTATAGCAACATGCAGGGTTTTCTCTCGGACTGAAAAAAACACGAGAAAAGCGAAGTCACACATGAGTGCATTTAAGACCTGGAAAACGTTCAGTGCTCGCCAGACTCATGACCTGAGGGTAGATGTGATGATTTCACAGGCAAGAAGAGAGGAAATCAAACACCACAACAAGGAGGTAAGGTAGAATAGGGAAATGTTAAAGACCGTTACCAATGCTGTTCTGTATTTAGGCAAACAAGAGATGCCATTTAGGGGCCATGATGAATCAAGTGACAGCTTGAATAAAGGTAATTATAGGGAATTGCTTGAATGTTTTGCTGAACTTGATTGTTTTTGAACGACGTTTGCATGAGCGATTAGCCGAGTCTGGGGGAAGTGGGGATAGTCGGTTTACTGGTGTATCCTCTGATACACAAAATGACCTTATTCATTGTCTTGATGCTGTCATTGAAGATCAGATTGTACAGGAATTAAATACTGCACTTTCCTCCGTGTTCAAGTTGATGAAACAACAGATGTGTCAACAAAGGAGCAGTTAAGTATAATTGTCCGATTAGACAGTGGCAGTGATATTGTTGAAAGATTTTTAAAATTTGTTGATGTAAGTACTGATAGAACTGCTGCCACTTTAACTGGGGTTATTAAAGGTATTTTAGATCAGTATACTGGTATTACTAACAACAAATTAATTATGCAAACATATGATGGTGCTTCAGTCATGTCTGGTCATATCGGTGGTGTTGAGACACTAATGCGTCAACAGTATCCTTTTGCTTACTTTGTTCATTGTGCAGCCCATAGGTTGAATCTGGTTTAAAGTCAAGCCGTATCATCTATATCCCCTGTTAAGGTATTTTTTGCTAATGTTGGTTATTTTAGTACATTTTCAACTAGCAGCCCACATAGAAAAGCTTTCTTTATGGCCAACAACATCGAGATCCCCAGTCCAGGTGAAACCAGATGGTACTATAGAGCTCGTACCATTGATGTCATTTTTAAGAATTACCAACATCTTCATGGTATTTTAAAGAAGGTTAATGATAATCCATTTGGCTGGGACGATGACTCCATAAGTCTGATAGTTGGCTTATTGGGGCATCTTGACCGTTTTTCGTTTTATTTCTTGCTCTGTCTTTTTTATAGAATTTTTGAGCAATCCAGCATACTTTATGCAATTCTGCAGGGGAGGGAGACCGACTTCAACTATGGCATGCGTAAAGTGGAAAACTTCAAGTCATTTCTGGGCTCGATTCGAAATGATGTAGAATTTGACATGAACTATCAAAAAGCTGTCGACGAGGCAGGTTCCCCTGTTACTAGAATTGACCTGAATGTTAATTATAAGCAATTGTATTTTCAAATTCTAGACACAATTGTAGGGATGTTAAATGAAAGATTTAAAGATATTCAAAGCTTTGGATTCCTTGATCTTGTCAATCCCAAGCTGTTCAGAAATTGGGGAGGAAAGGTACCATCGGATAAAATCGACCTTCTCAAGGAAAGGTATGGACCTCTATTTGACATTCCAATGCTTGAAAGCCAACTAACATTTATTTACAGGGACAGTGATTTCTATAAAAATACTAGTATGGCAATTTTACAGTATATTTTTTAATTTAATGTGCAATCTAGTTTGCCAGAAGTTGTCAAGCTACTAAAGATGAATGGTGTGTTTTCTTTGACTAGTGCTTCAGTGGAAAGGTCCTTTTCTTGCCTAAAGAGAGTAAAGACCTATCTCAGAGCAACCATGACCCAAGACCATCTGAGTTCCCTTTGTCGGATATCTATCCACAAAGATATATTAAAGTCGAAGAAAGATGCACATACCCTGCATGAGCAAGTACTTGTTAAGTTTGCTGAAAAGCCCAGAAGACTTGCATTCCTTTATAAGTAAAGGGTGCCTGGGTCAGTTGGGGTGATAACAACTCCAGTTCATTGTGGTGAGTCCATTACAATTTCTGTCCTATCACATAGTTGGGGAGATATCTACTTAATTGTAGCATCCTCATTAAAAATTTATATTCTGTTCTCTTCATAGAACTTTGGGGAAATATCCACTTCATTGTGGTGACTCCATAATCCATTGTAATGTCCATATTTTTCCTTAATAGTTGGTGAGATACCCACTTAATTGTGGTGACCCCATTATAAAATTTATATTATATTCTCTTTAGAGTTGGGGAGATATCCACTTAATTGTGGTGACCCCATTATAAAATTCATATTATATTCTCTTTATAGTTGGGGAGATACCCACTTAATTGTGGTGACCCCAGTATAAAATTTATATTATATTCTCTTTATAGTTGTGGAGATGTCCACTTCATTGTGGTGACCCCATAATAAAATTTATATTATATTCTCTTTATAGTTGGGGAGATACCCACTTAATTGTGGTGACTCCATTATAAAATTTATATTATATTCTCTTTATAGTTGGGGAGATATCCACTTCATTGTGGTGACTCCATAATCCATTGTAATGTCCATTTTCCTTAATAGTTGGGGAGATACCCACTTAATTGTGGTGACCCCATTATGAAATTCATATTATATTCTCTTAATAGTTGGGGAGATACCCACTTAATTGCGGTGACCCCATTATGAAATTCATATTATATTCTCTTTATAGTTGGGGAGCAGTGGCATGCTGGCAATTCTTGGGGGGGGGGCGCAAAATGAAAAGGGGGCGCCGATCCCGCCCTGAATTTTGAAAGTGGGTGGGAAAAAACGCGAAATTCGAAAAAATATAGTTACTTCCGCCAAGAAACTGAAGAGATGTGTTTATAGGCTTATAAACAGACTAAGAATATAGGGCGACAAAGCGATATATTAAATTATAGACTATTTTGTCTAACCGTATTTGCTAATTTGCTACCTCACGGCTCACACGAAATCGTTCATATAGAAACATGATCAGTTATCACACGCAATGTCTCATTACCGGAATATTGGTCAGGTTTTGAAGCGATCACGGGAATTATGCCCTTTTTCCTGGCATTATGCCCTTATATTACGCCCTTTATTATGCTTCACGAACCACGATAGACTTGCCCAAGTCGCTCGCTAGGGACCGCGCGTAGCAAGAAGGGAGCGCTTGAGAAAAAAAAACGGAAGCGAGCGACTTGTGTCACTTGCCTGATTTTGAATCTTACTGAAAAATTTGGCGCGAAAATCAATTATGAGATAGTGGGCGTTCACCATGTCAATTTCACTAGTTACTCGCTGGGGCCTTTCGTGGAGTGGCCAAAATATTTCAAACAATTTCGTTAAAATTTTCAACGAATTGTAGCTGTTTTTTATGGATTTTGCATTGTGTCTAACTCTAGACATTCTTGCCAGTTTAGTTAATGCGTTTTTCTTCGTGCACGACTCTGAAAATCCGAAATTTGGATCGTCGAATTCCCGTGCACGATCATAATATACTGAATCTGAATATAAACGAAGCAAAGACAATTTCAAGGTAAAATTATAACTTACAGTAAACTACACAACTTACTTTTACTGCAATAGATAACTACTTTACGAGAAGTCATATCAATATAAAATTTATCCAACAACAGTCCCTATATTAAATTGTTGTTAATAGCTGTGGAAACGTGAAAACTGTAGTGTGAAATATATTGTATTTGCAATGGCTAATGGCTAATGGCGCAATAAGGATAAAAATACCAACGTTCGATTCAGCGTAAGAAATTGTACTTACGGATGTCAAATGTATTACTAAACAACGGTATTCTAGCGATTTATGGCCATTCAAAATCAAGCGAAATTGTATTGTTTACAAATCGTTTGCAATACGTATTCATGTTGACACTCAGTCGCAGTATGTTTGTCCTTGACCTTGTACTAAGTTGTAATGCCTAATGGCGCAATAGATAAAAAATACCAGCGTTCGATTCAGCGTAAGAAATTGTACTTACGGGTGTCAAATGTATCACTAAACAACAGTATTCTAGCGATTTATGGCCTTTATCTTTACAGTAAAATCCACGCGAAATTGTATTGCGAACGAATCGCTCAAAATTATTCAACTAATTATAAAAAATGCAGTACGTTTGATCCTTGATAACTTTGGTATCGTTGGTTTTCTCTTTTTCGGCCGTATACCAGTGGATTTGTCTCGCTTCTCTCTTCATTTTGATAGTATTTTGTGCCCAAAGGCCCCAAACTATTTTATTTTTAACGTTTTAAAGCGCTGTTTATAAATCCTAGCCGGTGGACTAACGCCGGGAGTTTTGTTTGTATAGGCCGCATTGGTACTGTGTCTGATTGTATAAAATCATGAGCAAAACTGAGCCACCTACCTGCAATACAAACCTAGCCAATTTGAGAGCGGCAGCACTCTCCCCTTGACAAGTAAAATCGACTGGTATATAAGACATTAAAATAATAAAGTAGGTTGCATGATAGACAGAGCACTGTTACATGTTGATATAGTTCAAAACAGAGTGAACAAAACTGTAACTGAAAAGTTTAATCTTCAACCCTTTGTCGCTCGTATTCGACAGTTTCGCTTGGCTCGGGACAACCAAGGGACAACCATAAATCTTAAGTGAAACAACTGTGTACTGCATGCATGTATGAATCATATACGTTTATGTGCGTGTTCGTACGGTGTATAGCCCCAGTTAACGCTCTATAGAGCGTCTTGTTCATTATTGTTTTGTTCATGCGACTTTCCATATATTCACAATGGATGGCGAGTCTGTTTATCAATGGTTTATATTAAAATAATTAAATATAAATTTTACAAAATGGCGTCGTTAGTACAGAATAATAATGAGCATTCACTGACGTCACCGGAGCAAAAATGCACCTGACCTAGAGACTGCAGTAAATTCTGATTTAGAGAACCTTAGAAAATGGTTAATAGCCAATAAACTTAGCCTCAATGTAGCTAAGACAGAGTTTATGTTGATTGGCTCTAAACCTATGATCAAAAATATTTCTGATTCTTGCCCAAATGTTTACATTGAAAATATACAAATTAAACAAGTTCATGAATGCAAAACTCTAGGAGTAACAATTGACCAGCATTTATCTTGGAAAAGTAATACCGAAAATATTTGCAAAAAAGTTACAGCAGGAATCTCTGCTATTCGTCGGATCAAACCATTTGTTGATCAAGATACACTTATTTTGATATATAACACTATTGTTCGTCCGTACTTTGACTACTGCTGTGAAGTATGGGATGTATTTGGCGAAACTCAATCAAAACGACTGCAAAAACTGCAAAATAGAGCGGCAAGAATTATTCTGAATATAAGCAATGACGTAGATTATACGATTGCGTTACGTACTTTGGGCTGGGAGCCACTCCAAACTGAAAGGAAGAAAACTAAAGCAACAATGATGTATAAGTTATTAAACAAAATGGGCCCAAAATCACTCACAAATCTATTTTCGTTTAAGAGTGAGAAAACTAATTACCACCTTCGGGATGTCTCAAGTGGTCTTTATTTACCAAAACCACGTACAAATAGCATGAAAAATAGTTTTATGTACGACGGAGCAAACATTTGGAATTCTATACCAAAAGAAATTAGGGAAAGCAAGTCACTTTCTTCCTTTCGAAATAAAATTGCTGCTCACATTAGTGCTTGGTAACCTTTATAAATATAACTTACCTGTAAATAGCTCAAAACTTTTGTTATATCTTTTAAATTTATATATTACTGTAATAGCTTAGCTTATCCTTATCATATTCTGCATGTAAAATAATTTTCTGGCACACGCCCCCCGTGGAAATCAGCTACGGTTGACGGGGTCAGCGTGGATAAATAAAGTTCTACTACTACTACTACTACCGGTGATTTTGGCGCGCTTGCGGGTGACAAAAGTCCGTAGCTTCCACGAACCGCGGACTTTGGAAAGTCTAGAACCACGAGAGCGGCGCAAATTAGATAAGTATCGAGGGGATGTATCTAGCATAAAGCCTCCATCCTCGGTATATAACTCTTACATGTAGTGACATGTCACAATGCATTGTCGCAAAATAAGGTGTTGTTCATGCATACGCAATGCCACGAATTTCTTCACATGGTTTATAGCCTGCTCACAGACGTTGTAGTTCTTACGCCAAGCGACGAAATACTACCGTCTGCTTACCCGAGCTGCATATTCAATTCCCTTTGTTTTAGCCGAGCCAATCATCTGGCAGTGTTCAAAAACATTAGAGCCAATTGAAAGCCGCCTTATATATTGAGAGATTAGCTACTGGGAAAAGCCCTTGCACATGCATTGGAATATATTGCTTGGGTTGAAACTTGAAATTTGTTTACTTGCGTGGATATATTTTGGAAACTATAGCGTTGAACTTCACGATGTTTACGTAGAATAATATTGTTATCATCTTCTCGCATGTTCAACAAACAATCGGTGTATATAAAGTGCTAAAGCAATGCAGTAGGCGAAATTTAAATTTTTGTTTATAACAATGACAAACAATCAATCGGGAACCAGGATATGTCCAAATGTTGCTCTTGATACTTCCTATATGCCATGACTTCGACGAAAACTTTTAAAAGATTAAGCTCTCGTTGTCATGTAGAAAAGTATAGCCAAGTTAGAGTATATTAAACGTTTCGAAGTTTGGGCGAATTGGAAAATTCATCACGGCGCAATTTTAATACAAGTTTCTCGGGTTTGTGTTGTGTTTACAGTTTACATTCAGAAGTGGTTGCTCAGACAGCAAATTAGTTTACTTTGAAGCTAATATTTCGCTTTCTAAGCCACAGTATTATATAAAATTCTGTCTTCCGAGTTCTGTTGTCTTGTAAAGATAAACCGTTCAAATTTCAGCGAAATATATTCGGCATTTGATGCCGTCTGGCTAAGATTCATACAGTATAAATATGCCAATCCTGTCCGCGTTTTAAATATATTAAACCGAACATCTTTAATATCCAAATCTGATCATTAATGGTGCATTTTATTACCTGGACAAGTATCAGTATCTTTAAATTCAATTTATGTGCAATTTTGACCAAAATTCAACCGACGACTGCTTTCAAAATATATATTTATATTTATTCCGCTCCTAAATCAACTGACGTCACTTTCCAGAATTTGGAAGGTAAATTCTGATTGGTCGACGTAGCGGAATTCAGTTTGGCGCTCGGGTAAGCAGACGGTAGTATTTCGTCGCTTGGCGTAAGAACTACAACGTCTGTGAGCAGGCTACATGGTTTAAAAGAGTGGTATTAAAAATGACAATAATCCGTAGCGCAGGTATCCTTCATTGCATGGACTGGTTTTACGTGTATGGGGACTAATCTTGAACAGAGTACTTAAGACTAGACATTTTCAAATTGAAGTGCTTCTAGTCGCAATATTCCATCCAGACACGCAACTTTGTGAAGTGGAAACCTGGTGACAAAAATTGCAGGTTATTCCACAAAAGAAAATTTGTTTCGCGCTCTTCGCGCGAACAAATTCGCCTGCTGAAAAGTGGCGTCTTTGAGAGGTTTTTTGAGGCAGTCGTAAACTGCAAATTTAAATTCTACGTGAAGCCCGATTCCGAACTCGAATCCGAGCTTGATTCCGAGCTCGATACCTTGGCTCGGTAAATAGGTACCCTCTGTTTTTACTATTTCAAATTCATTTTTGCTAAGATTGTGAAAAGGAAAAGGATCATTATCATCACACATTTCTAGCTATACAAGGCATTATAAAGTAGCGTGAATATATTAAAAGGATAAAATGAATTTTAGTTCAGTAATATGATACTCTCACGATCATTTCGCTGATTTGTAAAATACTTAATACTTGCCTTTCGATGATGAGTTTTTCTCTCACAAACGTAGCTTTTTTACCCGCTTCCCTCGCTTTTTTAAATCCCAGATATAGTTCCTTGGAGATCTTCGTTATTGCCAACTTTGTGCCCTTCAATTTCCTTGCATTGCGACGGTTTCTCGTCTTGGATTTTGGGATTACATATCGAACCCCCTCCCCCCTTTTCTAGGACAAGAAACACCCCCCTTTTCAATGATAATTGAATCAAACTCGTCCCATGGCCCCGAAAATTGCAATGACGCATTTTTAAAAGCCCATTTTTCGCGAATTTGTTCGCGCGAAACGAAAAACAAATCTTGGCAATGTGATTGGTCAGCGAAAAAATTCGCCACGAAAAAGTTTGATCATTTCCTACTGTTTTTACTGTTCGCGCGAACAAATTAGTGGAAAATGGGCTTTACTGTACATGTACTACATGTGATAGCGTGCTATTTTGCGAAGGTAAACATATAGTTCGATCAATTTGAAAAGCTTTTATTACTTTATTGGGTTTAAAATGGAGGAAAATAAGACTAAGAAGTCTAGATCGATCAGAAGAAGAAAAAGTTTTCATGGCCTGGAAACCGACAAAATAGGCCGTGAGATTGAACGAAAGCGTGAGTGGTTTTGCTGATGAGCGACACCCGCCCACCAACGTGTCAAATGTTGCCAAGGTTTTGGAAGCAAATACCCTGTTTAGGGCAAATATATCGGAGAAAAAGTTACCCAATTCTTCTTTTGAAAAGCTTGAGTTTGACCAAACAGTTTTAACCCGCACAAAAACCAAAACTCTTGGACTTGGATCTACCTGTCACACTGAGAATGCATCTGGTTTCAAATTGCAAGATGCATCTTTGTTAAAAGAATGCATCTCTTGTTTAGCAATTTGTAGTGTTTGTAGAGATCCAAAATCTAATCTGTTTCAAAACAACAATTGAGAGAGGGCCTTGCAGAATACTTATTCTTACAGTGCTCAATATGTGAGGCAAGACCCTAGGCCTCTCTTGACCAGCAAGCGTTTAGGTGATAGAGGAGGCGGAGCCCAGGAAATCAATCGCAGAGCAGTTGTAGCAGCTCCTCAGATGGGTCACGCCGGACTATCTCAATTTTGTCCCAACAAAGAAGGCTTATAATGAGCATCACTGAAATACAAATAAAAAACATTGCTGTAGACAATGCTGATAATTTGATGAAGGATGCGGCAAAGCGACTGGTTGACAAAGTTGGCATGCAAAGACCGGATTACATTGAAGATGATGGAAATACCGTTGTGGCAAATGTGTCTGTTACAGTTGATGGAACGTGGCAAAAAAGAGGACATTCATAAAAAATTGGTGTTACATTTGTCATATCTGTGGAGACTGTTGAGGTGCTGGATTACTGCGCCAAGTCCCTTTTTTGTCATGAGTGTAAAGCCATAGCAACGTGAATACAGAAACTGACGGTACCGGTCTTGGACTCTGGGTCTTGGAAAGAAAACCATCAATCAGTATGCCAAATCAACCATGCAGGGTGATCTGAAGAAATGGAAGCTGCTTCAGCCGTTGAAATATTTGGAAGGAGTATTACTGAATGCAATTTGAAAGTATCACTACGCTTGTCGGTGATGGAGACAGTCGTCCATACCGACGAGTAAAAGATGCTATGTTTGAAAAGTATGGAGATGGCTATATAACTATGAAGGAAGAATGTGTTGGCCATGTCCAAAAAAGACTTGGACAGCACGGGTGAAAAGCTTTCGGATGGTAAAGGTGTTGGTGGTCGAGGAAGATTTACAGATAAAATCATGGACAAAATGCAGAACTATTATGGCAAAGCAATTCAGGGGAACAAGGGTAATCTTCAGGGAATGAAGAGGAGTATCAAAGCAACTCATGCAATGGCACATGATTCAAAATACAAAAGTACCTCTGCAAGAACAACATCACCATTGCCCCCAAAATGATAGCACTTTTAGCAAATTTTGGAAAGACCTTTCTGATGGCACAGACACATATGACGAAATATCTGAAGTATTTATGGAAGAGTTGGCCCCGATTTTTACAAGGCTTTCCAAAGATAATCTACTCTCTAGGTGTTTGAAAGGGTTGACACAAAATCAAAATGAGGCTATAAATGGAATGCTCTGGTCAAAATGTCGAAAGACTAAATTTTGTCGAGCATGAAAAGTAACAATAGCTGTTCGTGAGACTATTGCCCTTTTCAATACATTACAGGTGCTGCCAACGCGATGGAAAACTGCACGAGTTGCCCCAGT
Source organism: Paramuricea clavata (assembly GCA_902702795.2). NCBI lineage: Eukaryota > Metazoa > Cnidaria > Anthozoa > Malacalcyonacea > Plexauridae > Paramuricea > Paramuricea clavata. The sequence goes on from CACRXK020000888.1 coordinate 29,583, forward strand.
TCATAAATCAGGAAGTCGTACTGAAAAAGTAAGTAAAGTAATTTCCGACCAATCTTCATTCTCTGTATTGTAAGCAAACTGTTGGAACGTCACTACCATAACAGCATAACCACCCACTTAACATCTTTCGACCTACTGTATAAAGGACAATCGGGATTCCAACGCTATCATTCTTGTGAAAGTGCAATTACAAATATTGGACATGGAAGACTTAAGGTGCACGTGTAGCACTTACTGATTTTCGAAAAGCTTTTGACATGATCAACATCGATATTGTCATCTCCAAGCTGAAGTATTATCGTTTCGATGAAACCCTAATTAAATGGATGTATTCTTATCTGACTGGAAGATAAAATCACATTTCATCAATAGCTCCTGTTTCATTTGGCGTATCACAAGGAAGTTTTCTGGGACCGCTTCTATTTATTTTGTTAATTTGTTAACCTCCCTTTGCAAAGCAACCAGAACCTAGATCTTTATGCTGATGATTCCACCTTGCACTAATATGCTGATGAAATTCCTCATCAATATTCTCTGGAAATTTCATGAACCAGTTGAATTCCATGGAGGAAATCGAGCAATGGAGCACATCTAATGGGATGGTGATTAATGTTAAGGTGATTAATGGTGACCAATAATCTTAAGTGTTACAATTAAAAAGCGTTTTTATACTGTAAACAACAGAAACTAGCGTAGAATAGTTATTTTATATAAAGAACTTACCAAGGGGACATATTTTGATATTTATAGTCTTTTTTACTGGAAAAGTTTTTCTTCGCGAGCGGTACATCTTTATAATAGCGGTCCACACTACGAGATCAGTGAGCGGTAAGTCCGTACTGCAGGTTACCGAAAAAAGGCTCCCTTTTCGCGAAAAAAATGCTTCCTTATTGCCTTGCCATATAATATATGTTATTCATTGGGCGAGGGGTCCGGACTGTGCGATATTAGTCAAGTTCTTTTTTGTATTTTGGTTTAGACTGCGAGCAATCCCTCTTTCCTTCCTAAATTCCTTCGTTTTATAGTCACTATAAAACGAAGGAAAATAGAGGGATTGCTCGCAGCCATGCTTGCACAACGTTTCCATAAATTTCACGGAGTTTCAGTTTAATTAACAAACATTCAGTTCAATTAACAAACATATGCATGGTTTTTTTTATACACCATGCATCACAACTGGGGAGCAACGGTGTTTTGGTCATTGTCTTGGATCTCGTTCAGGTAATTGAGTGCCTCGCGCAGCGCTGTATCCTGTGAGTTCAAAGCTAATCCCTAACAAAGGACCTCGTAACAAATAATAGACCTTTCTTATAATGACGTCAAACACGGAAAAAAACACTTTTTGGGATGTCCCAAGGTACAATGCAAATGTTTTTATGAAATTTATTGGCTCGCCAACGACTTGCACTGACCTTTGGGACAATGCATAAATTGGTTTTCCGCGTTTGACGTAATTATAAGAAAGGTTTATTACACATTATTGTATCTGCAACACAAACAATATTTATTACACATATAGATAGAGCACCTTTTTAAACCGTTGTTTCGTACACCAGTTTTGTTATAGACTCATTGCCACTTTCAGATATCAAATTGTTCCTGTCAGCAATCAATTCACAAGATACCTCTTCTTTACCACGTTTACTCTTTTCTACCAACGAAAGTTCTTTGTCAACCCTTACATGTGAGCTTATAGTTAGCATAAGTGCTGCTAATAAAGACATCCCAAACGCAGTGTAAAATACGTAACGAAAGTCATTAGTTTGATCAAAAATCCAACCTAAAATAAACAATATTATAAATAAATGGTATTCTACAAATTAATTGGAAAACAGTGCATTAAACCCAATACGTTGGTAAAGTGTGATGACCTGTTGCGTAAAACTGATTGTGTCTACAATATTGATTGCCTACATGTTTTTTTTAGACCGCGTTTACACTACAACGCAACGGTTAGCATAAAAAATCATTACGTTTCTTAGTATTGTGTTTACACTAAAACGGAGTGGTTTGCCATAGCGCGCCAACTACGAACCAACGCTTGGCCCTCCGGATGCAAATCAATACGCTACTATTTGCCGTAGCGTCATAGTGTATGCAGCCTCATGCAGTCATTTTAAAATTTAATTTAAGATTTAACTTTTTTCCACAAAACAGGCTGCTTAGCTAGTCAGGTTCATTTCCCGCACACATATAATACCATCATGCAATTTACTTAAACAAAAAGCCAAAGGATTTTCCTCCCACAGTTTACATGCATGGGTAAATTAAAAGACAAAAATCCTTATTAATATTATTACTAACTTTCTTCTTGCTTATCATACATGTAGCCCCCCAAAAAGAATGCCTTAATCGCGAGGTGAAAAGTTAATGTTATGTCAGGATGGCAGTATTCTTCAAAATCGTTTCACTACACAACTGTACCTGATGCTGGAACACCGAAAAGTGAAGAAAACGCACCAACAAGATTTAACAACGAAAAGGCTTCATTAAAATAATATCCTCCTGTAATCTCCATAACCAAGATAGAATATGTAACCCACCACACGCCCTCGACTATTCCAATTAAAGCCATATACACGAGTAAAGAAGGAAAAGCACGAAGAAAAGAACACATGAAATTCAATACACCAAACAATGCAAACGTTATTTGAATAACCATTTTCACCTTCCCATGTTTTAGAGCAAAATCACCAAAACGTCCAGCTATCAATCTTATTATAAAAGTTGTTAATCCTCTTATCACTAACAACCATTTTGCTGTTGATAAAGGATAACCTAATGTGACACCATAACGAACCTACAAGGTAAATGTTAAAATAGAATGTCCTATACGTATATTTAACTGTTCTAGATGGAGACCATTCTTAATTCACCTCAGCACTTTACCATGCACGAAGATGCGTCACAGACTAAAATATTACAGGTTATCTTAGAATTAGTTTAGTCTCAGGCATGAAATTTGTCCGCTTGCCTCGGGCCATATTTCCCACACAATTTGGCCCGCCTTATATAGGACTGAACTAAAAATATAAGCTTGAACTTCGCAAGTGTTTTTCCTTCTTTAGAATACATAAATAATGGCGCTAGAGTATTCACTGAGAGTATTCCGTTTCTATCTGCAACGTAGTACATATATATCGTTTAAAATATGTCGAATTTGTGGGTTTTTAGTTCTTTTATAAGTTTTATACCTCTACACATTTCCAAAATCTTCAAAGACAAATACTGTATATATGCGTAATATATAAGTAATCGGGGTGGGGGGATTTCTGACTAATGGGGGGGGGCTATATTTTCTAATAAATTTGCCCTCTCCCGTTTCATATTTCCTAGGAAATTCCTTTGGGGGGGGGGGGAGTATTTCCTGTTACACTGGAAAACTTATCTGTTAAAATAAAATTAAACATGGAGGAATACTTCTAATCGTTATAACGTCTCCGTGTGGGACCTTTCCCCGTGCTCATTGGCAAAAACTAATACCAAAACAATTTTCATACTTACCATAAAAATCATTGGAACAAAACAAGTAAAAAAATACATTGCTATTGCTAGCAAAGAGATTGTAAAAGATTTGTCTTGTAAGAACTCCTTATAGAGATTAATAACAGATTTTCCGCTTCTTTCAGTTAATTCTGTGTCTTGGTCCACGTGATGACGAGCAACAAAACCATAGCATAAAATTATCGGGGCAAAAACCAACAAAGACACAAATGTCATCTTATATCCAAGTTCAGCCAAAATAATTGGTAAAATAAAAGACATCACCACTGCCCCTATGGAGTTGGCACTAAAACGCACACCAACAGCAAAACCAAAATATTTACTAAAATATTCTCGCTGAGTTATAACTGACAATGTAGCGACAATGCTAAGCGAAGACCCAAATGGAATCGAATAAGTTAAAAAGACAATGTTTATGTCGGTCATAAATGGTGTGACACATAACGAGAAACCATACAAAACGCTCGAGATGAACATACACCAGCGAAATCCAACACGTCTGTGAATATAAACCACTATAGGGGACAACGCTAGTGCTAGGAAGTAAACGATTGACCCTATCCAACCTAGAAAGAGATTTAAACGATCATCTATCTCGTATTATCCTGGCATATCTCTAGGTACATGGAGTAAGTCTAGGTACATGCATGGGTAATATATACCGTATTTCCTCTATTTAGCGCCACGTGGGCCTACTTTTTCCAGTGGCTCTGGACCGGGGGGTTGGGAACTAAATAAATTTTCGCGCTCTTGGGAGACATTTTCATACAATTTACCGTTATTTAGCCATACCAGTGAACGTTATATACCTGTACAGCGTTTGTGTTCATATTTCGTTATAACTTTATATTGCAAATGATTTTATAGATAGAGGATGGGGGTCAAATAGAAGGCGGGGGCCTATTTTTTCAGCGCTTCGAGACTGGGGGCTAATTAGAAGTGAACAAAAAAGACTGGGGGTTAAATACAAGAAATGCAGTATACCTGTATTATGTACTAGTTAAAACACGAACAGGAGTGCTTTATTAGATATAAAACACGAGAGCGCAGCTCGAGTATTTTATATATCTGATAAAGCACGGACTGCGAGTGTTTTAAATGGCTTAAAAACGATCCATCTGATCATGATCAGTTCATTGGTGAAGTAATTTTAGAAATAAACATTGTCTCACGCGACAAAATCAAAGCTAAAGTTTATGTAAATTAACATGATTTTTTATCACATATAAAACCACCGACACGGCAGTGATTTCCTTTGTCTTTTCCTCATGAATTATTAATGAGTTTTTTTATTAATAATGTTAGTGATGCCATCGCTGCCTTAATAAACATTATTATTAGCATGACAAAATTACTGGATGCTGATTGGTTGAGAGGAGTACAATTATTTCATTAATTGTACTGCAGTACAATTAATGATTTTCGCAAAACAAACAAAATGGCGGAAAAGGAATTTTAATTAAACACAGATGTGAAATGAAATTGCCGTGAAGGAACTAGATGAAAATACGAACAAAAGCACCAAATTTTGCTTGAACAAAAGAACTAAATGAAAATACAAAGAAAAGCACCAAATTTTGGTTGAAAGTCTGGCAAGACTGGGCTTTGGCGAGAGAATATGACTATGTTGACATTGAGAAGTACGTATATCCAATTTTGTCATGCTAATAATAAACAAGTAACGGCGGCTCGTCCAATTTTGGCAAAATTTCCAAAAATCACTCGTACTATTAATCCCTAATTGTACTCGCCATCGCATGATTACCTATACTAAGTACAACCACACACAATAACTACCATACATGTATAGCACGAATAGAAACAATAAAATATGCATTGCTGCTAATTCATACCTCCCTTTGCGTTGCTCACATTTAAGCGGTCTATGAAAACAGCAACAATAACCCCAATTGAGTCAGCAATACCGATAATTGTAAAACAGGCAATACTAGTTGCAGTTAAATAAAACCACGAGTAAGGTCCATCTTTGCGTATATTACTCATCTAAAATGGAGATAATACATTGATAGTACGGGCAGGGCACTTCTAGTTCCAGTAGCAAGGAATAGTAGCCAGAAAAATAAAAGTGCAAGGCTAAGGGAAATTCTTGTCAGAGCTAGGGTGCTTTCAATTAGACCTATTCAAGTTCCGGGTCATTCTCGAAAACAATGTCCAGAAATATTTACGGGTGTATATACTTAGATAGATATAGAGATTGTTCATTATAACATTGCAAGCAGTCATAAGATGAATTAAGTTATTTATATAAAATAGATAAACTATGTAAGCTATGTACAATTTATTCTTTTCTTTTAGACAAATTAAGCTGGAACTCCTTTATTTTGGCTTTGTTAGAGAAATCTTCTTCAATTGTCTGAATCGGAGATTGTTGGGTTGTCAATAGAAACATTCGTATCATTGATCACAACAATGAAGAACCAGAGAGGGAACTGGCCCACATAAAGTTGTTTATGACCAGTCAAGAAGTCAATTATCCAGGTTACAATATCTTATGGAATATCGTGCGATGAAAGTTTCTGGACGAAAGTTTGTGTCGAAAGCTTTCTTGAAATCAACAAGAACAACTATAACGGTTGAACTATTCCCATGGATGGAGCTTTTTCCATGTGTGTAACATAGTACAGTGTGAGTTGTATATATTTGAGCTAGGCACAGTTTTCAATTGATTAGGATTAAGGTAACTGCACTACTTGAAATGAACTGTTCATAACTCTAGTTATTGGATCAGCAGGGATGCTCACGTTCTCCTTCAGAAGCCAATTCAGGATAGTACTTAGAGTGATTTTTAGTGAAGTGATGTAGTTTCATTGGGAAACAGTTTTGGAGGCAAACTTTCCTAACAATAACTTAAAAGACACTTTTCCAAACTATTTTAGCTTGTTTTTTTTTCTTGAAATATTTAGCAATGTTTGATACGCAAATTTCCTCCCTATGAAGACAAATTGCATAATGGCTTTCTTAAAAAACTTTGACATACAATATACATTTGCAGTATGTTGACATGATACTGAACATATGAACGGTTACATGATTTCGAATATGACGCAAGATAAACCAAGATACAGAAGTTTTTTCAGATAATTTGCATCAGCATATATCAATAACTCGATCAATAATTACTGTTACATATCTCAAGAACGAAGCAAGTTAAGATACTTTGGCAAAGTATCTTATCTGGTCAATTTGAATTTCCTTTACAATACAATCATAAAAAGATGGTGTGAAATTTCATTGCATACGCACTTTAGAAAGCGAACTGCAAGATAACTTAATTACTCTAATATTTGGTATATAGTCCTGAGTATTAAGCCCTGGGCAAACTAGGAAACATTGTTGTACATGGAAACATTTGTGATTTTGTTTCCTCAAATGTTTCCCTGTTTGCCCACCCGTGGAAGTTAACATTGTTGCGGAAACAAAATTTGCTTCCCGAGAAGCAAAAATGTTTCCTACCAAATTCAGAAACCCCAAACGGTAAATAACATACTAACACTCGACGTCGCGCGACGAAATTCATCCTTTCCCTTCCTTACAGAACAGATATATCTTACAAGAAGAGACTGCAGTCTCTTAACATTCTCCCAATCTGCTACTGGCAAGAATACCTCAAGAATTTTAGTTTACATCAAATCCTTAATATTTAAATACTATACTTCGACCTTCTGGAACATATTTACAACCCGGACAACCCAAGAACATTTAAGTCAGTGCATGTGCGCCAAATGCCACTGACTCCACTCGTCCTCTCGCTAGTTTATCAGTAAGAACATGACAGTTAGCCGAAGCCAATAGTCGTGTAAATGTATTGTTAGTATGTATTCGGGAACCCGTTATTGGAGATTATCTCAGACTCAGTCCCTGCCTGTTCTGTATATGTAACATAATATTATGTAATATTGTGTAATTGTTTAGTGGTATTTATGTTTGTGTGTGTGGCAAATCTTGTAAAATAAAATAAATGTTTCCTATATATATATATAGTGCTTGCCCAATCTGCATGGGAAACACGGCGAAACATTGGCAGGAAACAATGTTTCCGCAACAATGTTTCCTAGTTTGCCCAGGGCTTTAAACTGCATGCAAAGAAATACCAACGAAAACCACTATCGTTGTCTGTTACGAAGGTCATCATATGAACCCGGTTGGCTATCTGAGAGCTCTGTTTTCAATTTAGGTTAGTTTGGACCACCTCCGCGGTTGACGTTTAATTGAGGTTTTGACTAGCATATTTATGTTCATTTCTTTCAATAGACGCTATTTTTCATATTATGCAGTTCTGAACCTTTTTACCATCAACCTTACTTCAATCAGTCAAGTTTGTGTGCACACAGAAAAAATAAATAAATTTGTTAAAATTTATCTAAGTTCTTTGTATGTTTGCATAGCGATAAAACATATAATAGTTTTGTTTGTGGAAACACCACGTAAATTTATTACTGCAAAGCTTTCGATCCGTAAGCCAGCGGATCTTCATCAGTGCTAATAATATGTGTCATATATATAATATGTGTCATATATATAGACATATTATTAGCATTGATGAAGATCCGGGCTTACGGATCGAAAGCTTTGCAGTAATAAATTTACGTGGTGTTTCCACAAACAAAACTATTATATTTCTCTCCCAGTACTTTCTGGCGTGCCGCAAGGTTCAATACTTGGTCCTTTACTGTTTGTTATTTACGTGAACGATCTTCCGCAGGAAACATATACATCGTCTATTGCTTTGTATGCTGATGATACTAAATGCTATCGTCCAGTTAGATCACATAAGGATGAACAATATCTTCAAAAAGACCTTGATGGTATTAACAATTGGTGTGAATTGTGGCGGATGGATCTGAATCAGTCGAAATGTGAAGTTCTTTCGGTGACCAGAAATCTGAAGCTAGTGCCGTCGAGCTACCACCTTAAGTACGACACTCCCAACAAGAGAATCAATGCCCAGAAAGATCTTGGAGTGATCATCACATCCGATTTGAAATGGAACCAGCACGTGTCCATGGTATGTGCCAAAGCAAACAAAATGCTCGGCTTCATTAAAAGATCATCAATGGACATTAGCAACGAGAAAACCCGCCTTGCGCTTTACAAGACAATGGTGCGAAGCCAGATGGCATATTGCACACAAATTTGGTCACCACAGTCGGTATCACTTATCCTTCAAGTAGAAAACGTCCAACGTCGCGCCACCAGATACATTTTATCACTGCCATTCTTGTCAGGAGTATCATACAAAATAGACTTGTCAAAAGTGGTTTACTACATTAACATACTGGCATGAATTCCTGATATGGTCTACCTTTACAAAGCGTTAGTTCTATCTAATGACCATAATATCCATGTAAAGACAACAGATCGGTTGACGAGAGAAAATGATGGAACAGCAAAAATTATATTACAAGTTCCTAGAGTAAACACTTTAACATTTCAGAGCAGTTATTACTGCAGATCACCCAGGACTTTTAACTGTTTACCATCACACTTACGGCAGTCAAATCTCTCAGTCAGTCAATTTAAATGCGGCCTATTTAAATATTACCAAAAGCTTGTTGAAGAGGTCTACGACATTGATGTTCCACAAACGTTTAAAACAGTGTGTGTAAAGTGTCATTTCGGTGTCGTCCCTTGTCCAGTCTTTCTGTCAAACTGTGTTGTCATTAGTTGCTGTTAACCCAGTGGAAATATCACTTTTTAGTGAGCATGTAAAATTTAAATTAAATTCCTTTTTTCGATCCACATGACTATAGAATAGCTCAGGACCACATTAAATCAAACGTCTCAATGATTAGCGATTTTGAAGCGATATATCCACTGTGTTAACCTATATTTCAGTATTGCATTAGCAGGTTACCCGTAAAGGAGCAACTACCTCTGTGGGTTAAACCGGTCATGTGACAAAGATTGTAAAATAAATAAAATAAATAAAATTTATCTGTTTAAATTTATGTGTGCACATGTTTGTGTGTTAGTGCAACCTTAGAAGATTGCTCTTTCACATTTAACATATGCACTGTATATGAAAATCCCCTAACTAATCGTTCATTTGTAGACTTTTTTGGCAAACAAATCCTAATCATTTGCCGACAACTGGGTTTTCAGGGGGTGTCACACCAACACACCCATGGCCATGATGGCCTTGTTGGGATAAACTCACTAACTCATTAGAGATAGGATTGCTTTATTGGAATCACTATACACATCCCATTGAGTTTCTTAATTTCTTTCCATCACATGGCTGGATCACAATCCCATCCTTTGTCTTATTTTTTAACACTAAACTGGCTCTTCCTCTTGCATTTAATATCGTTCCTAAGTGAATGAAAAGTGACCAAAATCACCCTTAGCTAGTGCTTTTTGGTGAGCATGAATGATTTCAGAGCTGGATTGACCCATAGCCTGGGTTTGTTTTTTCCATGGTAGGACAAACATGCATCCATATTTAAGAAACTTTGAGTTTCTGCTTATTTTTTAAGGTAGTAATATAACCACTCAGCACAGCATTTTCACATTGGTACTACCAACACTGGTACAGACAGTTTTAGTATCCATATTTAAGTGCTAACAATCTTTTTCAAAAAGTTAGTTAAAAAATTCCCATTGATTCCATGTATGTTCACTTCTCATTGTTAGTTGTTTCCCACAAGTCTTGGGGTGTACTGTACATATGCATATGCAGGGCTGCCAAGAGGTTACATAGGCTTGGGGCAAAATTTTCCCAGATCTTAATGATGTCATAAAACATTCCCAGGGATCCCTATGACATCATCATTATATTCTCGGGTTAGCTATCTTGTGTCAAGAAATTTTAAGGGAGCCTTTATTGCAACAACAGATTGGCACTTCCTGTAGTAGGAGAGCAAGGCAATCCAGTATCACAGCGGATACTATCCCGCTGAAAGAGTGTCCCTCCATACACTACATCCACTAGCCGATAGTTCCCTCCCCCCCCGGACAATATCAGTTTATAACTCATACTCTCTCCCTGGACACTATCTGTGTCATCAATGTCCCCAGGGCCTATCAGAGAAATTCGGGGGCCCGGGGCGAATTTTTGTTTCGGGGGCCCTATTTTTCCCAAAAATGTTGGCGAGCGGAGGGGGGCTGGATTTTTTTCCCAACATTAAAAAAGGGTCAAAAACATTTTCTGGTCGAACATGAGTTAAACTAAGGTTCAAAAATTTTTTTCTGTACAAATTCCTGTTACAACATGGGTCAAACCCTTTTTTTCGATCAATAAATGTAAAATTTTGGTTTAGAAAATTTTTTCTCATACATTATTTATATAAAAAATATTTATATTTATAATTATACGGGGCAAATTGCCCTCAGTGCCCCCCCCCCCCTCTGAAAGGCCCTGGATGTCCCTTTCATTACATTCATAGGGCGCTTTCCATTTAATGGCCTGACCGGTCAGACCCAAATTCTTTTCTCCGTATCAATGGAAAAATCTGGTCTATGTTTCTCATATATCTAGCAAAAATGGACCTCATTCTAATGTTATCTAAATTTTCCAGTCAGATAGGTCCGAAGCCCAAATGTTTTGTGTTTCATTCAACAATTTGACAGTTCTGACCGGTCTGGCCGTGTTAATGGAAAGCGCCCATAGAATGAGACTATTGAGACATTTTACAAATATTTAAGGTGGTGTGGACATTGGACAATGGTTTTTAAGTTTTTCATGACATTGTTGGCGCAAAGTATTCAAGAAATATTACAAAGCTTGTAGGTTGCTATTTAAAGAAAATATTTCCTTAGGCCGTCCATGGCTGTCCATTAAAATTAAGCCGTCCAAATTCAGAAGTGGCCGGTTGGACGGCCGCCTGGCTAACACCCTGCCACTTGCGGAGACTGTCCGCTTCCTTCAAAGCAATTGGCTCAATTTTCATTATTGAAGTGGTGTATTGAACCATTGAATCCATCAAATACCCTAGTTCCAGAGCTAGGCTCTTAAAGAATGGCAAAGCAAAATAATGCTGAAGTCAAAAGAGCCTCTAGTCAAATCAATTCTAATTATAATAGTTCAATGTTTGCTGATTTTCCAAACCAGTTTGACATTTGCAATTGAGAGCCTCCGGAACCAGGGTATCAGGGAACACAGAGAACTTTAGCCCCCCCCCCCTCCAATAATTTTCCATACATATATGATAAACTAAGAATACTGAAACCTTTCAGATTAGTTAACAATGTATTTATAACTTATATAGCCAAGTATTCAATCTATTTCTGGTTGGATTAAACAAATGACGGGTAATTAGATTAAGAAAATTTTTAACAGAAACTAGTAAATTTGATTGCATTTCCGGGGATCTGGGAGGTCTCAGATTTCAAAATTTCCCGGGGGAGCATGCCCCCCGGACCCCCTATTAACAAACTTACGCCTTGGGCGTTCGCTGGCTCTGCGGTCCCTGGGTACCAGGGTGCATTCCATGTAAACTCTATGCCGGAGATACACCAACATTAACTATATAGATAGTATTGTAATTTGTCAAACTCATGCCGGATATCTTCGCACTTTTGTGCACAGCATGCACCCTGGCCTGGGTATCCATCAATCCAAATAGAACACATTATTACACTCAATTATCTCGAGTTTCTTAAAACCACAGAAATCACAGAGCCCATGCATGTAAACCGTTAATATATTTAGAACATATACTCATCAAAATAGAACTAAACACAATTTCTAAAGAAATAGAACTAAAAGAAGAGTTGTAAATATGACAAATCAATACTTAGCCAACCAGTGCAGGTAGAAAGCACATTTTGTTTCGCAAATCATCTACACAAGTACACAACCCACATGATATAGAATTTATACCATAAGTCCATAATATACAATTATACATAGCTTATAAATTGTATTGTCTTGATTGGCGCAAATTATTTCAGTGAATGACACGATTAAAATATGAATATTTTGGCGGATATACACTTCATAGTACCTTTTCAAATTTGTAATCCCATCATGTATGTAGTGACTGTTCCCTTGTATGACAGCTAATTTAAAATTATATCATAATTAAATACATTTTGTTTCGTCACGTATACCGTAGTTAGCACTATTTTCCATCCAGCAAACCGCCCTATTGATCATCTAAAGTCGGGGGTTTTTTTCGTAATTCGGTTAATAGGGTTAGAGTTGCGGTTAGAGTAAGGGTAGAGTTTGGGTTAGTACAAAACAACAAATGTTAAATGGTGTTAAATGGTGTTAAGAGGTGTTAAATGGCTATCTACATAGCCATTTAACACCTCTTCTATCTTCAGAAAATGACGTCAGGTCAGTTTGCTGGATGGAAAATAGTGCTCGCCGTATAACTACCGAGGTTGTATAACTACCTCCTCCGCAGGCCCTTTTCCGGGCAAATTTGCGGGCGGTGCAAATTTACCGCATTTTCCGAACCTGCCCGAAATGCTCCCTAAGCCCCTCCCCCAAGCGCCTGCGGAGGAGGTTAGTCACGGATATAAAGACCCAACCTCGTAGGCAACCCTAACCTGTGAACGGACTGTGGTTCGTGTGGACCTGAGGCGAAGCCCCGAGGGCAACAACGGCGATCGAGGGGCCACAAAACACACTGTTTTCCCAAGGTCTCAGTAAATAAGTGTTTTGTTATAAAATAAAAGTGTGGGGGGGGGGATATATGACATAATCAAGATATTGTTTGGAAAATTTTGAAATGCGAGGCCTCTCAGTGCCACGGAAATACAATAAAATTTGCTAGATAAATAATAAAATGTCCGTCAGAATTAATTAGAAAAACAACAAACAAGACGTTGTAAAAAGAATAAAATGTGCTTGCTTAGGTAGCATTAACATATTTTCTTTTATGTCTAGTTTATTACACTGGCCTGTAGGCCAAGTGTCTTAAATCCCTCTTTTTCTGTTTTTTTCGTAGTCGAGAAATCGAGTTTGCGTTAGCGCATCGCAGGCTCAAGGTGCAACGATTAAGCCAAAATGCCATCGATTCCCTCCGTTCCATGATTCAAATACAATAGCAACAAGTTACGTATTTATGTACGTACTAGCCGACTCATGCCATGCTTGTGGTACATTTTTCGTTTATTAGCCTATACACTTGTACGCACGCGCACAATTCCGAACTGCAATGGCGGCTTTTCACGGAGTGATCAAACTATATTTTACACAGTTTCGTTGAATTTTCAAAGAATTGTGCCGGTTTCCTATGTATTTTACGTTGTGTCGTACTCTGGACTTTCTTGCGTGTTGAATTAATGTGTTTTTCTTTGTGTAATGACTCGAAAACCACAAAATATAATATTTAGTACTCCACGAAATATAATCCGCACGAAAAGCTTTGTGGTAGCTATACTGAAAGATAAAGCGTGCGTTCAAAATACCAACAAGAACTAGAACCATTATTGTATCATTTGTATGGTTCTCATTTGCTAGACTTGCCACAAGTCGACCTCGAAGAAACGCATTTCGTTCGAGGTCGACTTGTGCCAAGTCTACTCATTTACAATAACATTAGTTCGACGCGAATTTTAATACAAGTATGGTATCATATTTCATAATACAACAAACAATGTAAACTAGCCATACATTTTGCCGAACATAACTTCGGTCCCTTTGGACATATCCTTTTCGTGATAATGTTATTGGAACCAGAATCGAAAACATTATTTATAGTGTTATTTTCAAGCTTGTGTCTTGAGATTCTCATCTTTTATTTCGGTATTTACAGAATATTTATATTTTTAGCGCGGCCCATGGAACGCACATGAAAACAACGCGCTGTTAGGAAAAACCGGAAATCGATTCTGTAGATCGGCATGATTTGCACGTGCATCGATCTCCATTACGTCACCCGAAAAGGTCTTTTATTTTTTAAAAAGTCCATAAAATTTGCTTGCGGTTTAAGATTTGTATTCCTGCCTTTTGCACCATAGCACGTATCTCGTTATTTTCAGGCCAGTGTGAACGCCTGAGCAGGCGTCTTGTTACAGTAAAATTTGCCGTATAGTTGGACGTATGATGTGCACACTTCCCCCCGCCCCCATTCTCAATGGCATCCTGACCAAACTGTTGAAATCTGTTAACCAAATTGTTGAAACCTGTCTGCCAACTTAAGACCGAACAGCGACACGAGTCAGGATATTTACTTTGCTGATTGTGTTGCAAATGTCGAAGCTGCTATGCATACTTTCGATTCCTCACTTTCAGGCTTCGACTTTCTTACTTCCTTAGCCTTAATTACTCACCCTGATAAATCTGTCTTGACTCCAACTTAGCGGTTAACTTAACAGGGGCGTACCGAGCGGGGGGGGGGGTGACACCCCCAGTTTCCTGTAAATCATCGGTAAAGTTTGAAAATGGTCGGTAAATTGATACAATCGTCGGTAAATTGACATATGCCGACTAAAACGTTCGGTAAAATTATGAACTCGTGAAATTTTTAAGACGCAGTTGTCACTACATGGTTCCGACCCCCCGCCAGGATTTTAAGGGAAAAAATTTTCGTCGGTAAGTTTAGGGAAATACACCCCCCGGAGCGTAATGGTCTCGGTACGCCCCTGGTTAACTATATTGCATTACCGGCGCAACATCGATTGACGAGGCCATATGCGTCTATGACTATGTAAGTTCCATGCAGTAATTCTGCAAATGGTCTATATTGCCGTTGGAATTTTCAGCAAAGAAGACTTTTTCGTGAAACACATGCAATTGGACATGAAGGCTGAAGCCACACAGAAAAGTATACAATGTTCGTATATTTTTTTTTAATGTCGTCAGTCATTCAGTTATACTAACATGTATGTAGTTTGTTTTGTAAAAAACTTGCATGATGCGTATTTAATTATATGCAGAATTAAATTATGTTTACAGAATAACACTAACGTAACAGTGATGTGACAATCTAACATTGCTACAATTTACACTGGTACTGTACTACAGTTACAGTTAACATTAATGTTAGTCATAATTGTACGACTGAGTCATTTTTTGGAATCAACATGCAAGAAACGTCTTTTTAAACTTACTTATAATAATAAATATTCAAACATTGCAATGATTTATCAATTTTAACTCAAAACATATCTATAGTCTTTGTATTATCTATGTCACATGAACTGTGTGTAATCTTTAAAATAAATATATTTAATAAACACATCTCCCTCCCGGGTCGAAGTGAGAACCCAAGACCCATTTGGTTTCATGTTCATAAACGCCACGTCAATTTCTGAGTATCGTTTGAATCGAAAATGGGAGCTTTTAGGCTCGGTTTCCAGCCGTTAGGATTCTCGGCACTCGCCCCTCTATCAGTTTCTAACACATCCAATTGACATGCAGATGGAATGTTTTCAAACATAAATAGCATGTTAGACAAGATACAATACTACAATATAGATATTTGGAATTCTCTATGATACACTAAATACACTATCACGATAAAAATACGCTGATAATGATAAAATTACAAATTATTTAAAAACTACTTTACTAAAGGTCGATTCTGCTCCGAGTCGTCTGTACAAGACATTTCTTTATATTTCTTCACTTCTTCCATATATGCTTTCCATGCGCTGGATTTTTCATCTGGGTTCTCCTCTTCCTAAAGAGATGACGCTTAATATTATATTATATTATATTATATTATATTATATATTATATATATATTATATATTATATATTATATATTATATATTATATATTATATATTATATATTATATGTTATATGTTATACGTTATATGTTATGTTATATTATATTATTATACATAAATGAGATAAAGCAAGTGCCTTTATGTACTAGTTCATACATGAGCAGCAGTCTTTGTTTTATCAGATATAAAGGTCTGATAAAACATGCACTGCGAATGTTTTAAATTATTTCAAAAACGGCGAAGTAATTGGCATTGGCGAAGTAATTTTAAAAAAATACGTTGTGCAAGTCGAGAAAATCAAGGTTAAGTAAAGTTTATGTAAATCAAGGGAAATCTCTATCACATACAAAGATACGACACTCTTATGATTTTTCTTTGTGTTTTCCTCATGAATTATTGAGTTTTTGAAAGCCTTGTAACCAACACTCAACAGGAAACTTAATCTTTTGGATTTCAAGAACTCGTTCTCGAAAGCAATGCCACCAATCTTCACTAATTTCTCGTATTTTCATACTGCAATCATATATATATTTACTCTTCAAACACACAGAATAGTGTACAGAAATAGTACATACTGCATATAAAATTGTGAAATTCATTAATGATTCATGAAGAAAACACAAAAGAAATCATTACTGTGTTTGTATATCTGATATGATATCGGGAATTTCTCCTGAGGAAAATTTTCCGTCGTATCATACCGAAATTTATGTTTGTGACCTAATTTTTAAAAAAAATTTGTAAATTTCCACACAAAAACGGAACCTATTGTTTTAATTTAGTATTTACAGCGACATTAGCTTCTACAAAAGGGGCACTTTTCCTCACAAAAAAGGGCACTTTTCAACACAAAAAGGGCACTTTTTATCACAAAAAAGGGCACTTTTAGTCCTTTAAAAAAATTGGGGGGGGGCACGTGCCCCCGTGCCCCCCCCCGCTTCCTACGCCCCTGGTTCTCTATCTCACTACTGCATGCATTTTACCTTCTTTTTTGCCTTTTCTTGCTTTTTCTTTTTAGCATCAAGTTGTTTTGATGATCCGGGCATTCTTCCTACAGGAATTTTTCTCTTCCCCTAAATTCAGAGTGACTAACACCTATGAGACTTTACCAATCCATGCAAGTTTGTTACCTCTACACTGGGACAAGTTCAGGGATGTTCAATGTAAACCAAACTGCTTCATTGATTAAGATCACAGTAACTATATAACAATTGGTTGCAACAACTATATTACAACTATTTACAAATGGTTGCGGCTGGCTTAAGAACATTTTGACCATAGATGGAATACACTTAATGGCAATTAACTCGATAAAAGCAAATATTTATGTATTTTGAACACACTTGCATTGCTACTAACAAGAAATGAGTTGCCAAAAGTTGTCATGACCATGATTAAAATGAAGGAGACATGATAGTTTCTTTAATGGTTTTCACTCGTTTCCAACCATCAAACTGACGTCAACGTCATTTCATCAATTTCTAAAGTCGAATCTTTTTGGATTTATTTTATTGTTTTGGTTAGGGGTTAGAGCATTCTCGTACCCAGAGCCCTTCTTACGCGCGTTCGACCGAGCGCGACGAGGGGCTCTGGCCAAATCCATAACCGGATACCATAAAAACATGGTAAGAGAACAATATCCGGTATTAGATTATGGCCAATCAGATGCCAGTTTGATATGGAATTGGCCAGAGCCCCTCGTCGCGCTCGGTCGAACGCGCGTAAGAAGGGCTCTGGGTATGAGAATGGGGTTAGAGTAGGGATTGGGTTAGTTATATAGCCATTTAACACCTCTTCCGTCTTCCGAAAATGACGTCACCTCAGTTTGGTAGATAGAAACAAGTGCTGACTTTCTTTAAAATATAAGTTTGTACTCAATAATTAACAATTATTCGCCGAAGGCGAGGTGATTATCGGGGAATATTCACCGAGACGAAGGTATTCCCCCAATAATCAGCGAGCCTGGGGCAAATAATTGTTTTAGTATTTTTACACAAGTCTTTTGTGTTTTGGGGGACTGAAGTTATTTTAATTTCGCTTATTTCTTTATCAGTAACATCCGTAAAACGGCGGCTAGCCGCCATTTTGTAAATTTCGGTTTTGTTATAACAGCTTTTAAATACGTCAAATTTGACCAATCAACTTGTAGGATTTGTTGTATTCACTTGTGCAAAAATGCTAAGAATAAAATGACAATCACTTATCTATGCATAATTTATTAATTTATTGTTCAATCACATAGCATTGTATATACTTATGATCAACACTTAATCCTTATATGAAAATTAAGCTTTAATTACAACACAAAAAACCTTTAAAAGTTTGATTTCTCACAAAATTGAAATTGATTTTACAAAACTAAAATGCAAATTTTAACATAATTTACATAACAATGGTGTGACAATTTAAATTTAACTGTAAGTATGCCAAGCAAAACAAACTAGACTGCAGAATTGGGCAGTTTTCAATCATGGGCTGATTTATTGGGAGTTAACCCCTTCCTAGAGTCTCTCTAACCCCACTTATAAAGTGTTCAACCCCACCACTATTTCACTTGACCCTCCTATTTTGTGTGAAAGTCTTTAACCCTATGCCTAACCCCTGCCAAAGCTCAGTCAGTGGTGAATTCCCCCCCCCCCCCTTTAAAAAAAATAATGAAAATCCACCCTTGTTTTCAAAATGATATACATGCAATGCCTATTGTGTGTGTAAAGGTCAGGTGGCAAAACAATTCTCAGAGACACATCAAAGTGCAACCAAGTTAATAATAAAAATAACTAAATATTATATTGCATCGACATAGTAGTACCAGACAGGAGAACAAGAAGAGGCTGTTTAAACAACATAGTTTAAAGTTCAATATAAATCATTGACTTAGTGTTTGCACCAGCCCTGTAAATAATTACAGTATAACTTACATATGTCTACTGTATTCACCAGTTATGAATACACTGTTAAAATAAGCTGATAAGCTTAATTGCCATATCTAACATATGTGACAAACCACCTCTATTTTGTCCAAAACCCCATCCAATTTGCTGGTAAAATAGAGGTACTTACACGCCACGCAAAAGGTTCAATCAAATGCAAATGGTAAGAGTTAACCTTCAAGTGGCAATGCGACTAGATGCGCACTATTTATTATTTTAATTATTTTACTCTGTATTATGCCAGACGATTTTACTCATCAAGGGAGTGTTTTGCCACTCAATGGTTAACATAACATAATAAACATAACAAACATTAAAAACAGTAATGATGAGATATTAGGACTGTGTGGAAAGTATTATCATGTAGCAAATCTCATGGAAGTTTTACAGACATGTCAACCCTCCCAGTTTCACTGACAAAGAGCCAAAATACCCAGGTTGTTCCAGAAATGAAATAAATTAAGTAATTCAGTTTGAAATGAAATTTCTAAAAAGTTTCCTTCGCATGTAAAAATTTAATATGATAAACTTAATTAAACTACATTGTGTCTTTTCGCTTTGGTATGACATTCACATGTAACAAATCAATATTGCTTCTAGAATATGCATTAATTAACAATTATTCGCCGAAGACGAGGTGATTATCGGTGATTATTTGTAAAAAAATAAGAAAATACAGATTTCTTCATCATTTAATTGACAAAAAGGCTTCGGCCGGCATTTTGAAAATCGCTTAGGTGATTATCGTGTAATAATCACCTCAACGGCAACCAATCAGCGTGGAGAATTTTCAATAATCACCTATGTAATTATACTAATAATTAATTATTTCATGATGCTATTAAATTTCGATGAATGTTAATAATTTCTTGCTGATTCTACTTCAAATGATGAGTCAAGCTAAATATCACCAGACTATATATAGAATTGAATGTCATATGAATGAAGTCAGATGTTCTACTTAGGGAGCGTTGACAAATAGGTTTTGTCATGCTTAACAGCATTTGTGCTGGAAAATCAGGACAAACTCGGACTTAGGGGGGGAGGGTGGTTTTTTAGCAATCCGGATGTCCGAAATTTAAAAAAATTCAAAAACAAATTTCTTTTTCCCTCTATTTTGAGCAGTCCTTCCCATTGTGAAATTGGCATTTTGACTATGCGGTTAACACTAGATTATGTTTTAATTAGTAATTTAGATGTTTTTGTGTTCACATTTACAGTTATAAAAAAGTTCTAAAAGTAAAAAAAGTTTTTTACTCTTGATATATACAAGGTTGCGTGAGTTTTTGCGAGGCATGGCGGATGTCCGGGGGGAGGGTCACTAATTCAGACAATGTCGGACAAGGGGGGGGTCTGAAAATCCATCATTTGGCCGGACATCCTTTGTGAATGGCCCCTAAGGGGGGAGGGCCTTTAACGGCACAAATGCCATTAAGTGTGACGAAATCTATTTGTCAACGCTCCCTGAACTCCTGCTTTTTTGACACATCTCCCAGATTTTTTTTTTCTCCTGGTTTTGTATTCTCGGGGTTGGCAAGTCTGGGTTTGACCTGTGGCTGAGGTAAATACATCATCACAGCGGCAATGACAAATGTGCACTTTTATAGACAACCAACATATTTTATAAAACATTTATACAGTAACGATACCATTAAATGCAACATATTACAAACAACTTCCCCCAAACTGAGCAATTAGAAGTTGTCTATTCACATTTATATTAATTCACACCTGTAACAATAAGTTTGTAGTTTTTCGTTTTTCCGTCTCTGCTTTAACATCTTTCTTTTCGTCTGCGGTATTTTCTTGCTCTTTTATTCTTTGTTTATACATTTCTAAAAAGCTGCCGTCGTTCGCAAAAGAGTTCGTAGATATCGATGTCATTGATGTGTTCTTTTTGGACTTTTCTACATTTTCCGACGCCATCTTTCTCAGGGTTGGTAGATTCATGCGCATGCTCAGAGCCAAATGCCTTTGAAAAAGTAGCCAAAATCTACCAAAAGCGGCCAAACATTGCAAACAACACTTTAATGTTGGGGACCTTGGGGTGTTGTTTCTGTATATTAAATAGAGTATTTATTGAGTATAGAGTAAATTAACACGCGATATAATACCAGTATACATTTATTCAAACAAGTTTTACTTGTTTAATCAGTAGTTTGTGTTCTTCGTTTTAGGTTTCTTTTATCCAGTTACTATATTCTCAGTCTCCGACAATTTGCGTAAATATACTCATAACCCATCCACTCCTTCACATCTATCAAAAGAGGACAATCGCAAAAAAACCTATGCAAAATCTCATTTGTATTTTTTACATTGACGTCCGTCTGAATAATTATTAATATAATGATATCATGCGCAGCCTCGTTCACGAAAAATTACCTTCTCTCCTTGGCGGGGCGGCAGTTAATTTCGCATATGCTTATTGACCTTATTTAAAGGGGCCCTACAGTCATTTTTTATTCGGAAAGCCTCCTTAATTTAAGTAGAGAACTCCACAGAGATTCGTTTGGCTGTATCTTACACGCAGTATCCATGAATATGAGTACTTCCGCACACCGGAAGACGCATGCATGCCGTGGTGCGTATGTCAAGTAGCAACAATAACAAAAAAA
Organism: Paramuricea clavata; assembly: GCA_902702795.2. Classification (NCBI taxonomy): domain Eukaryota; kingdom Metazoa; phylum Cnidaria; class Anthozoa; order Malacalcyonacea; family Plexauridae; genus Paramuricea; species Paramuricea clavata. The sequence goes on from CACRXK020000888.1 coordinate 51,279, forward strand.
TGTAAACAATACTTAAGGTGGCTTTTCGACTAAAAAATGACTGTAGGGCCCCTTTAACTCTTTCAACAGGGGCAGTATGATCAAAATTTTATTTTCTTAAACGAAAGTGCTCGTAAAACTGTATAATAACTTGTACGGTCTGCGCCTTCTTAAAAGAAATGCTTTACCTTCTCATATTCTGATCTCAACCTATTGTACACATATTCGACCAATTGTCGAATATGCTTGTCAGGTGTGGCATTATGGCCTTCCTCATTACCTGAGTGATCAAGTTGAAAAAATACAAAAAAGGGCATTAAAAATTATTTTCCCTGGAACTATCTATGCTGAATGTTTGCTTAAAGCTAACTTGATGACTCTTTACGAACGTAGAACTGTTCTTTGCAAGCGACTTTTTTCGAAGATGTTGGAACCCACTCATAAACTGAATGCCTTAGTACCGCCTAAAAGTCTTCAAACTTATAATCTGAGGTCTAGATCTTATCCCAACTTATTAGTACCTAGGTGTAGAACTGAACGTTTTTCGAACAGTTTCATTCCTGCTGCGTCTCGTGCTTATAATAATAAGTAAACTTTAGATTATTATCGCTATTTTTATCTAACTTACCTATTTTTACCTGTAAATATAGAATAGATTGAATACCTATGTTCTTATACCCTGTAATTCCAAAGTAATTCAGTTGTTACTGCTAGTTTGGAAATTTATAATAATAATAATTTTTTTTGAAGATTTTTGTTCCCATGCTTAGTTCCGTTGAGATATTTCATTTTGTTTGTAACCATGTGAAGTCATTTACTCAATTACATATATAATGAGATATCAGTAATTGTTGTGTATCTTTGCTATTTTTATCAAAATATTTCGAAAGATGCGGCGCGTTTTTTCATTTAACCAGCATCATTATTAAAGCATACTGTGTTTTTTAACAAATCGATCAAAAATAGCAAAGATACACAACAATTACTGATATCTCATTTTATTATATACACAAGGTCTGGATGAGTGTATCTAAAAGTCGAGGGTCGAGAGTCGAGAGTAAAGGTCGAGAGTCGAGAGTAAAAGTCGAGAGTAAATGTCGAGAGTCGAGAGTAAAAGTCGAGAGTCCTTTTCACCTTTCGTGTTCACAGGAATTATGTTGGCGATCGATTTTCCAATCTTCCGGGAGAGCACCTTGACTTAGAAACTTATTAAAAAGCGTGCAGAAAGTCGTTGAAATAACAGGAGCTGTTTTTTGAGCAGGAGTAGTGAAGCCCCCCACCCTGGCGGCGGAAGTAATTAGTATGCAAGCTTAGGTGTCGGAAGTAATTAGTATGCAAGATATGTGACGCAACTTTGCTGGCCCTAACCCTAACCCTTGGCCAGGTAGCGCGACCAATTAACGCGGACAGGCCTGGGCCAACTGTGACAGGTAGCGCGACCAATTAACGCGGGCAGGCCTGGGCCAGACGTGGTCAATTAGCATTACAATGCAGTAACATCACTATAAATACAGCTAGTGTCCTTTCACCTGCATAGTCTGTATTCAACACTCACGATGGAATGTTTTCACGGTAAACCAGCTGCTTGTTCTACAACTGCTCGTGGTACGTTTTGGTTTTGTGGCGAAACACCGAGCTGCGAGTTCTTTTGCCATGACGAAGACTGTTATCTGTTTACGAGAGCAATAGAAGCCTGTAAGAATAGTGGTTCCAATCATCCCATTTGCCCAACACATCAGAGACTAGCCAAATTACGTGTGGTAAAAGATAAAATGAAAGAAAATTATGGAAGACCCTTCTTCACGTGTTCTGATCGACATGATCCTTGCAACTTTTGGCAATGGGGAGACGTTTACGAAAGCCCTCGACCACGCTGCAAACACGGGATGGTATGCACCGTACGTAAAGTGAAAAAAGAAGGACCCACCCAGAACCGCCTGTTTTACTGTTGCCCTCAGATAGACAGCTGTGGATTTTTCGAATGGAAAGAGATCGAACCTCGTGTGGCCAAGACTGGCTTCGTCCTATTTAGTGACCCGCTAGAATACCGATACAAGAATGAAGACACGGGAGAAACATTCACTAGTACTAACATTAATGCTAAGGAAGCGAATGAAGAATTCCTTAAGAAATATGAATAACTGTAATAAAACGAAATAAATTGTTTTTATCATCATGAATGTGTTATGAGATAAATCACTTATATTTCTCATTTGGGTTTTAACCTTTATGGTGAGAGGTTCTCTGGTGAGATGAATAATATAAATATAATTTTTGACGAGTTGAGACAAAATGAAATCGATATCGATAAGCAGACTTTATCGTTTCATATAAATGCAATTCTCAACCACCATCGAGATCTATATCGTGCAGTGGGTGCTCATAGTCTAAACCTTGACCAAGTCTACAGAGATATAAAAATGACAAACTTTGGTCGCATTTTTGCTTATTTAGCGTTAGTTTGTGTGCAAAGTGGCAGCGAGAAAAGCGTTCGAGAACATGTCCGAAAAACTGTCGAGGCCTTTCGAACTTTTTATATCCCAAAAGCGAAGAGGAATAATAAACCACCAATTTTAATAGCGCTCTCACTTACACTATTAGCTTTATATGTTAGTATATGATTGCTGCATGGTTCATTTCGTTCTAACCTCTGAGGTGAAAGGATGCCCTGTTGTGGTAAAAGTCTTCCAGAAATTTCCCTCCGAGATATCTTTCGGAAAGTACGTTGTATTTCCGCTTGCTGTGGAGGGAAAATTGTAATTCAAGCCTCAGACAATGATGGCCGAAAAGTACCTGAGCCAAATCTATTACAATCCAGAAAGTCCCGCAAGCTTTGGTGGCATAGATTCAATTTACCGTGTCGTAAAAGACGAAGGCAAACATCAGATATCGCGGAATAAAATACGGCTATGGCTACAAAAGCAAGACACGTATACTTTACATAAATCTGTAAGATATCGTTTCAAAAGGAACCGTGTTATGGTAGGCGCAATTGACGAGCAGTGGGAGGCGGATCTTGTGATTATGGACTCGATAAGCAAATACAATAATGGTTTTAAGTACATTTTAACTGTAATCGATGTACTTAGCAAATATGCGTGGGCTGAACCGATAAAAACAAAGACTGGAGAAAATCTTGTCAAAGCCTTTGAGAAAATACTTAAAAAAGGTCGAAAGCCTGAAACGTTTCACAGCGACAAAGGGACAGAGTTTATGAATCGAAAGTTTCAAGCCTTTTTGAGGAAACATAACATCCGGTTTTTCACGACGCAAAACGAGACCAAGGCATCGATTGTCGAAAGGTTTAATCGTACGCTCAAGACGAAAATGTGGAAATATTTTACAGCAAAGAATACGCTCAAGTACGTTGACATTCTCCAGAAACTGGTAAAATCTTATAATCATTCGAGACATCGTAGTATTGGTATGAGGCCTGTTGATGTAAATGAAGACAACGAGAGCATTGTGTGGCAAAAACTTTATGGAGAAGAGTCAGACAAATCCGTTCGGTTCAAGTTTAACATTGGCGACCAAGTACGAATCAGCAAAGCAAGGCGCACATTTAAGAAAGGATATCTACCTAATTGGACCGAGGAAGTATTTACGATAACCAAACGTGTTCTTCGACGCCCACCCGTGTACAAGATCGCTGATTTTGATGACGAAGAATTGAAAGGAACATTTTACGAACAAGAGCTTCAAAGAGTGAATAAAACAGACAGTGATTTTTATAGAGTCGAAGAAGTACTTAGATCACGCATGCGTAATAAACGTAAAGAGTATTTTGTAAAATGGTTGGGCTACCCCGATAAATTTAATTCTTGGGTACCAGCAGAGAGTGTAAAAGATATTAAATAAATGTATTTGAAACTCATAACTTGTGTTCATTTGTGTATTGGTCTTCAATATGGCAACACAGTTTTATCTTACGCTTCCGAGTAATAGTTCGTTAGCCTATTTTCCAAATAATACGGTAGCGAATTTTCGAGTGAAATTGGCTGAAACCATTGTATTGCCAGGACAATGGGAAGTCGCATTGACGGAAATCCATTACCCACATACGTGGAGCACACTAAGACGTGGAGTGCAACAAACGTTTTTGTATAAAACTGGCAGTAGTCCTTATCAAACTGTCGTGCTTAAAGAAACACAATATTCTTCTATCGAACAACTAACAAAAGCACTCAATGCCGGCATGTCGAAAGAAACACAGACGATAGTAAAGTTTAGTTATAATCGTAGTTCTCGCAAAGTTTTGATTGATGTAAAACACGACACAACTGTATGGTTTACCGGAGAATTAGCAACGGTCTTGGGATTTGATCAGGACACACTTATTGAAAAGAAAACGTGGAGTCCCTATGCTGCAGATATCAATGGTGGATTTTCCTCCATGTATGTCTATACTGATATCGTTGATGCACAGTTTGTGGGCGATGTGAAAGTTCCTTTACTACGAATCGTTAATATCGAAGGGGAATATGGAAACACCGTTCACGCCAGTTTTCGTAATTTGCAATACGTACCGGTCAAAGTAAATTCTTTTGAGACCATTGAAGTGAATATAAAGAATGACCAAAACGAAAACGTCTCATTTGAGTTCGGGAAGTCAATCGCAACACTTCACTTTAGACAGAAGAGATCTCAGTACTTTATCTAAAAATGCGCGGAAGACTAGTTGTGGATGCTAAACTATTGAAAGACCATTTCTTGAGACAGCAACGTGGTGGGAATATCGCTGGGTTTCGTGGTGCACGTATGCAAAGGGGTTATGGGATCGGAAGTATTTTTAAGAGCCTTGCGAGATATGCTATCCCTCTGTTCAAACAAGGTGCTAAAGTTGTTGGCAAAAGAGCATTGCAAGCAGCCACAGAAGTCGGTCAAGATGTACTCCAAGGAAACAATGTAAAAGAAGCTTTTAAATCACGAGGAAAACAAGCAGTATCTGATGTTGCCAAGAAAGTAATGACCGGAAAGGGTCGCAAAAAGGGTATAAAAAGAGCAGCGCCAGCTAAAACTCCCATTCGCGGTCCAACCAAGAAGCAGAAAACATCTCTCGATAACTATAGTCCAAAGTGGCATGGCTCTTGAAACAATGCATAAAGACTCTTGTATGTGTTCAAAATCTGAACTCGATTTATTTTCTATTCCACCGACTCAAGTGGTAATGGAAAAGGGATTTTGGGAAGCTGTTGATCCTATTACGAGCATATCTTCTTCAGATACGATAGAATTTTTATGTGCTGCAAATTCTGGTGTTTATACCGACTTAGCAAGCAGTTACCTATACGTTAAAGCAAAGATCACTACTGCGGCCGGAGGTAATGTGGGTGCAGACATTCAAGTTGGACCTTCAAACCTTTGGATGCATGCATTATTCTCACAAGTTGAAGTATTTCTGAACAACAAACTGGTCACCCCATCAAGCACAGCATACCCTTACCGAGCGTATATCGAAACGATCTTGAACTTTAGTAAAGACGCCAAAGATTCACATTTGACCTCAGCACTGTTCTATAAAGATAAAGCTGGAAAGATGGATGCAGTAAACCCGCTCGCACAAGATGCCAACGTCAACACGGGATTAAAACAACGCCATGCATATACACGTGAAAGCAAATCTGTCGCCATGGAAGGAAGACTTCATTCTGATCTATTCGCGCAAGACCGTTATATTCTTGGTGCTGTTCCAATCAAGATCAAGTTGGTGAGATCTAGAGATCCGTTTTGTTTGGTATCATCCGCAGAAGATCCCAATTTCAAAGTGGTCATCGAGGAATGTTTGTTTCGTGTACGACGAGTTAACGTAGCCCCTAGCATTATACTGGCTCATTCCCAGTCCCTTCAACAAATCACTGCCAAATACCCAATCAACAGGATCGACTGTAAGGTTGTCTCCGTACCTCGGGGGAATATGTCTGGAAATCAACCTAATATATTTCAAGGTGGTTTACCAAATCGTATCGTGATTGGAATGGTCGACGCGGATGCCTTTAACGGTACATATACGAAGAACCCGTTCAATTTTAAAAATTACGATATCACAACCATGGGTCTCACTGTCAACGGAGAGAACTTACCTGGAAAACCACTACAGTTGAAATTTGGAGCAGACAGTAATTACATTTCCGCTTTTCAAACCCTGTACGCCGGCGCACACAAGATTTTTGATAATCAGGGTAATGGTATAACGCGTGAAGAATATGCAAACGGTTATACACTGTTTGTGTTTGATCTCACTCCTGACTTATGCCTTGGTGATCATGTACAACCGATTAAGAACGGAAATGTGTCAATTGAATGTCGATTTGGAACACCGTTGGAGACAGCTATAAATATCGTGGTACTTGGTGAATTTCAAAGTCTTATCGAAATTGATGCGAACCGAAACGTACTGTGTGATTTCAACAACTGAAGATGAACTCGCTGCAGATTATGAACATTCTCAAGAATGATCCATTTACAAAAACGGTGTTTACGGACGTTTTACCGTCAGATCGTTTACCTCGCGAAATAAGAAAAAGGCCTAGAGGGTACATACTTAACACGGACGCATCGGATATGCCCGGATCACACTGGATTGCAATGTACCTTACAGAAGATGGTAAAGGGGAATTTTGGGATTCGTATGGTCAGGCTCCTGGATTTTACAATCAGAACTTTACTCAATTTTTGGACAAGCATTGCGGTACATTTACATGGAACAGAAGAATTTTGCAAGCCCCTTCATCAGACGTGTGTGGACAGTATACATTATTCTTTGCTTTACATCGATGTAGACGTATTCCAATGTCAACCATTGCAAATATGTTTACGGATAGCAAAGAATGGAATGATGAGCTTGTGCGTGACTTTATAGACAAGTGGTACAAACACTAGATTTAGTTTAAAAACATTTATTGTAAAATATTCTCTTACAAGAAATAAATTATTTTAACCATTTATATGGACTACTAATATTGTCTCTACGGTTTTTTCTCTTTTCTTGCTGCACTCGAGGGGTGGTGGGTAGATTTTCCGGGATACCTTTGGTTTTATATTCGCGAACAATTCCAAGACGGTTTTCGTTTCTCACAATACCTTCGGGTACATTCAAATGCCCGAGAACTTTTGAAAACAATTCCCAGCCGTCGGGGTTGAAATTCTTCCTTTGACGTAGAGAATCATTCACCAAATCAACTATATTTGTGCTAGGAACCGATCTTCCTTTGAACACCATCTGGCCTTGTTCATTCCAACCAACAAGATCTTTATTTGACTTGAGTTTTTTGATGAGTTGTCGAGCTCTTGACTTCATAGTAGCTGGTACACTGTCCATGATATCTGTTTCAATCTCGTCTGAAGGTTCAGTCTCTTCACTCGGCTGTTCTCCTTGAGGTTCTTCAGGTTTATCGGTGTGCGTCACGTTTACTCGGAGAGGTTTATTCATTCGTTTATCATAAAAGGTTAAATAGCGTTGTAGATTCTGGTCGTATAACTTTGCCTTTTCATCAATTGGTATATCTTGTCGTCGAATAATATCTTGCATGTCTGAGTCTATTTCGTTAACCTGTGTCGCCAAAGGCGCCGCGAGAGGTTTCTTTCGCTGTTCAGCCATATGTTCAGGGACAAGGACTAGTCGCTTGACGTGTTCCATTATAAAAAGTTAGCCAACTGTTCCAAAACTGAAGTGAGTAGAAACGGTAGGAAACCCTCCCCTTTTTGGACTAGACGTGTTCTTCTTTTTACGATAGGATTTCTTTTGTCGGCCGCAAACTTTATATGCTTGGAATGCGGTGCAAGTTTTTTAGCTGTTTTCGGTTTCAGTTTAACCGTTTCAAACCAAACGTTTAAAAGACACTGTCTTATCGCTTCGAATAAATCGTCTTCAGCCGCTTTCAAAATAGCTTTTCTCAGTTCGGGTTTGCACTTGGCCAATACTTTCAGAAGTTCGGAGTTCCTCTTCATACAAGCAGACATGATCAAATGAACATTTTACACACGTTCCCACATTTTTATACTCTGGGTTGATAGACATAATGCGTGTCGGTTGGAAAGATCCCGGATCGAATTCGTATCTCGTCAGGACATGTAGGAGTTAAGTCGACAAATAGATAAGAATAAGGTTCTTTCGTTGCCAATTGATAAGCTTGTTGGAAAAACTTCGTTTGACTCGGGTATAGCTGTTTAGCGAGATGAGTAATTTGACTTGCATCGCGAACATTTTTCGTTAAACATAAATAACTTGCATTGAGAGATATTGTGCGATGCTCTTTGCTTTGGTGAAACAAGTTTTGCACAATGTAGATTACGCTTAGATTACCATGGTGCGATTTTTTCGTGAACAATTTAGAAATCACTCCGTCTTTCTCACCCATCATATCGTCAATAATGAACAAATTGCGTGTTTCTGGATTGATACTATCCATTATATTATCCGGCAAGCCTTGTATGAATTTTATACCAGGCACTAAATTTTGTATTTCTCCAAACGCGTCTTGATATTCGGCATAGAAGTAAATAATGTTTTCAGGCATTGGATCAATCAGCACATTGGCATAGCTGAGAAGCTTTTTCACAAAGGTGGTTTTGCCTGATTTTGTACCGCCAGAAACGAGAAGCCCAAACGGGTGTCTTAACTGTATGGAGTACATGATGAAAATGAAAGCAGATACTTTTCGATCAGTCTATTTATCTTTTGCAACTCGATCAATACCGTTGCTTTATCAATAGGCATTTTCCTAGCACGAATAAGGTATGGTTGTCTCTCTTGAGTAGATAGTTTATGAACATTGGTTAAATGATTAGATAATTTTAATAAACCTTTCTTTCCGCACATGGGACAGACCTTACGCGTTCGAGGCATGCTATCAAATGAATGTTTCCGAGCATACCACCACCTAAATAGTCCCTCCGGGGACTAATTTTTGTCCCCGGATGTCCCCGGCACAGACGAATGTCCCCATGGGGACATAATTACCAACATTGGTCCCTATTATAGCCGATTGTCCCCTTAGAAAGTCCCTCCGGGGACTAATTTTTGTCCCCGGATGTCCCCGGCACAGACGAATGTCCCCATGGGGGCCATAATTACCAACATTAGTCCCTATTGTACCCGACTGTTCCTTTAGACAGTCCCTCCGGGGACTAATTTTTGTCCCCGGATGTCCCCGGCACAGATGAATGCCCCCATGGGGCCATAATTACCAACATTAGTCCCTATTATACCCGACTGTTCCTTTAGAAAGTCCCTCCGGGGACTAATTTTTGTCCCCGGACGTCCCCGGCACAGACGAATGTCCCCATGGGGCCATAATTACCAACATTAGTCCCTATTATACCCGACTGTTCCTTTAGAAAGTCCCTCCGGGGACTAATTTTTGTCCCCGGACGTCCCCGGCACAGATGAATGTCCCCATGGGGGCATAATCACCGATATTAATCCCTAATAAAGACGAATGTTCCGCTAGGGAGAAAATCCCCGCAGTTGTACCATTACACACATAACTTTAATGTTTGAAATTATTTATTAATTTAAAAACCATAAGGTAATGTATCAAAATTATTTACAATCACACGTTTATTATATACAATACGATAGTCCTTGTTCTCACTCCTCGTCTTTACACTTTTCTCTTTAGTGTCTCTATTTATTTTGTAGGGTATATTTACAGTTACTTTCTCGGGACCTTCACCCCTGACCATGTCAGACATGACGTCAAAGTTGACATGTTGTTGGGTCCTGTAGTTTAAGGTGATCCCTCTAACTTTGCATACTGTTTTGTCTGTGTTTGTCTCGTAGGCATAGTTTTTAGGACCTCCAGACACAAAGGTTGTAATGTAACCTCCATCCAACTCATCCGTTAGTTGACCAAGATAAGATCCCGTCGGCGGCTCCCATTCGTCTTTCTTTGAAACGTAGATAACTGAATCTGTGTCAAAATATAAGACTCGGCGATTTAACTGCTCCAGGACACCATAGAGCTTGAGGCGGGCGTGGGCTGTGGTGAACGCTGCGATGACCACATTTGTCTTTCCATCGGCTTCCACGAATTCGTCAACGTTTTCAAAATGGACTTCGATGAGCTCGTCGTTAATGAAGTTCGCGTCGGTGACGTTAATCTGGTCGCTGGAGAGGAGGTCAAAATATTCAGCTGGGTCCGATATAATTTTGACCTTGGTCATATTGGGTCGTTGCGCAAACTTACCTACAAGAAATGATAGATTTTTAACACTTGTTTTTTCCCAAGTACCGTTAGTGGACAATTTTCCATTGCACTTACCCCAAAAAGAGTTCAACATGAGCTTAGCCAACGCCCTCAGACCAGGATTCTTCACAATCTGTCTTGGATCCAACTGAATACCTTCTTTGGCGGCGTAGTCAGCGATGTACTGCCCCTTTTTCTCGTCGGTGTCGCATTCCGGCGGAAAGCCACTCGCCTGCAAAAGAGAAAGGAATAATAAGAAACTAATGATGTGACAACATCACACATATGATGAAGCCTTACCTCTTGCTTGATTTTGAGGAACGTATCAATATAGTCCTTAAACAGCCCATCTGTGTACTCGGGGAAGTGCCAAACTTCGTCGACTCTCACCAGTTTGTAGCCTTTCTCTAGTGCTTTCTCGAGCTCCAAAGTCACCCACGTCCCATGAAGGGTTCGCTCGGCGTCGCTGTGATGGCATGGCTCTTGTTGAAGGTTGTCGGCACAGGTACGACACAACGGGAACATCAATTTACCCTGAGTACGGTAAGGGAGGACGGGGTGGTATAGGGCACGAGGAGGAAGCACAGAACATTTCACCAAACCAAAGTAGTCACTGATAGGTTGAAAGTTCTCAGTAATAATCTTGGGATGGCCAATCGGATACTCGCCGTATTTGTTACACCTAAAAATGTTTAAGAAGGTTAACGGCAAACACGTTTGAGTTAAAGGACTTCAACAAGATACTTACCATGGGTAGAGGCTGCAGAAATCCACATAGCGGATCTTCTCTTCTGGCTGGACGTCGTAGTATAGGCGTGTTGCGTTAGTCCTTCCACCAAAGAATGCATGGCGAGGTTCAAGAGGTTCAGAAATCTCGAAATTGTCGAAGAAATCCTTCATCTCGGGTTCAGTGGCAAGTTGACGCTCAATATCACACGTCCAAATCTCTACGACATTGTATCCGTTGTCCTTTAGGAATTGGATTTTCTCTAGGGTTCGCTGCTTAAGATCTTGCATGGTCATATGGTTGATAGGATTCACGGTATCTCTGGCATAACACCTTTCGCATCCATGCCACAGGCATCCTTGAATTTCCCAAACAGTGTTTGTCTCAACGTTGAAACCATCGACAAGGTACTTGCCAATGCGCTGCTCTCCGTGGTTCCGGGCGTGACGAATGGCAATGTTATCACGTTGAGCGACCCAGGCCAGCATCTTCAAGGCGATGACGGACTGTTTGTTTTCAGGCTTGTACCCGCAAGGAGGAATGACGGCGATGGTGTTCTCCTGGAGGAACGTTTTACGGAAGATGAGATTACACGCAGAAGCAATGGTGAGACAAGAGGCAAAAGGGTCAACATCTGTGATTTGGCTGAAAAGTTCGCGGAACTCGAGACAGCAGCGACGCAAAATGTCCACATCGGATTGACAATATCGAAGAATTTCGGCTTGAAAGTCGAACTCGTACTGACGCCGGACTTGATCGCTGTACCATGAATAAAACTTTTCGCGGTCATCGGTGCTCATGCCATCAGGATCGTAGAACTTCGAGTCTGGAAGAGGTCCCACGTAGTCTTGGTTCTCAGCACGGTTAAAGAAATGAGGGAAGTAACCTTTCTGAAGCTCTGTGAGACCAAACGTTTTCGGGAAGGCGGCGAGTTTCATTGGGATGAAACAGAGAGAGTCTATAAACTTGATGTTCATTTCGGGGACAGTGAGCGAAAGGATTTTTGCGCCACGGGTAATGATTTCTGGAGTGATACCATTCTTGTAAAGGTATTGTAGAATAAAATACCCGTCGTAAGCCTGAAAGTTATGTGCGACAAACGTCGTATTCGCGTTTTCCTGCTGAAACATCCACTCGCAAAACTCGTCTTTAGTGTTTGGCCCAGAAAAGACTTTCTCGTCACCGCTTTCGTTCTGGACTACGCAGAGATTGGGGACGTGTTTACCATCGTCTTGCGTGCATTCGAAGTCAAAGAACATTAAGTTTTTGGTGTCTTCTACGTCGTTTTCCACGGCCACATCATCATCGAGCAAATCATTTCGTTCTTCAGGGGTTCGTGTCTTCTTCGCCTTTACAGGTTGAAGATAGCATTGATGGCTTTCAGGCTTGACGTACTTTTGACAGGTGGAACATCTGACTTTGCCACAATGATGATCGCGAAGACTGGCACGAGTAACCACACGTTTGCACTTCATGCATTTCACTAAAGCACGACACAGGGATTTGGCAGGACCAGCGTCATCTTTATGGCGGTTGAAGCATTCGTCACTTTTAAAGAACCGGTTACAGTCTTTGCAAAATTTCCATTCAACGATGGGACAGTTTTGGGTATGACACAGCTTGCACAGATCGCCACACGGATGGTCAGTAATTTTGTCGTAGCCTTTCTTGCATTTATGGCAATACTGTTTACGGGCGAGGAAGGCAGGCATACTGGTGATGACGTTGTAATGGTTGTCATGGTGGTATAAATATAAGTGTTTGTCTGATTCAGGACCAGAATAGATGAGGGCATTCAAATGTTCCTTGGAAATCACGTTGAGTTGATAACCAGGAAGAGCGGTTTGGAACTTCTTGATTTCCGGGATGCCACAGGGACCAAGAGGAACGCCCGCTGATTCGTGGAGTTCTTGAGCAAGGCGTGACTGCATCCCTCGACGATGATCAACGATACTCTTGTACTTTGGATCTTTGTCCAGCTTTGCTTTGGCCACTACGATCGCGCGGGCACAACAGAGATCATCTTTGTTCTTAATTTGAACGATACAGTCCTTTTTTCTGAGAAAACTTTCGAGGTTTACAACATCACGTCGTTTTCTACCTGCACCCTGAGGCATTTCGACATGGACCACGTTGACACTGACAGAGTCATCCAAAGTAAATTGATCATTGGATTGTATGACACGTTCAACAGCTGCCAGGAAACGTTCTGGGGTTAGACGATCGCGTTGTAGGAAAGGCAAGGAAATGGATTTGTCCAGCTGATCCGAGTTGAGGATCAAGCGAACTTGATCGTGAGGTGCCATGTCACTCGTGAGTCGGTCAAATAAGTGTTGAAATGCGCGGTTCAACGTCGACATGACGTTCGACACCCCGTGCACGTCCAACGGGTTGAACTGGACAGTATTGTCTGTACCTAAAAACCGTAATACACTATTGTACTAAGTAATAGGACTCAGAAAGACTATAGTTGGTAAGAAGTAACCTTAAACACCCAACATTTCATGAGTCGTGTTTACACTACAAGCCTTGGTCTACTGGCCAAGGTAAATGTGGCGCGTTTACACCATTGCGTTATTTTTGTAGCAATAATCATTATATAGATCATTGTTACATGATTACCCTGTAATATAGAATAATCTGGATACCTAAAAACGGGAGGGTGTACAAACAACACTAATAGAGAGCTCAAGATCTATGACGCGCCAGCTCAACGACGCGGTCTGAATTTCAGTTCAAGAATGAGCCCTAAGCAATTACATTACTGTAATAAATGTTTGAAGATTTTTCAAATAACCTTAAAA
>CACRXK020000889.1:464-64964 GCA_902702795.2 Paramuricea clavata
TGTCGGTCATAAATTCAAATGTACATTTTTGTGTCGTATTTTGTAGTGCCGTCGCCACAGAAACATAGAACAGAGATATACTATTGCTCGAGTCAGGATTCGAGCCAGGACTCGAGTCAGGACTCGAGCCAGGACTCGAGTCAGGACTCGATAAAAAAATGCGAAAATACGGGGAATTGCCATTACCCAATGGTTTTGTTTCATAAGACACGTTACGCAGGCTAGCTAGTTCTACTACTAGCAAATTACATACAACCTTTCAATAATTACGCTAATCACCTTGTGTACTTTACCAATGAGAGCGAGGTTCCAAGACCAAAAGGTATGTGTAATTATCGAAAGGGTGTATTTGGTAATTCAGTTATAGCCAGCGTGGCCGGCTCTTTTATAATACAGTTTGGTGATATTGGCGTTTATTTCAAGGAAAATAAGGCAGGGAGAATTATCCTACTCTTTGACGAATGCTAAGCGGCAATGAGCGGCAACAAGTATCTGTTTTGTAAAGAGCGAGAGACTGCTAGTAATGGGCAATACCAACTGTTTTAGTTCGATAAAATGCTGGCCGGATATTTCCCTTTTTTGGATATCAATATTTGTGCAATATATCAAAGACAAACAACAACAATGGTATTGACTATTGTTTCATTCACTGTCTTCCGACGCTAATAACCATTACAGTTAGGGGCCGATTACATGTAGCATTCTCAACCCCGGGGTTGAACTCAGCCCTGTTTACCGGGTTGAAATTTCAGCCCTGTCTGTAATACAAAACTCTATCAAAATCAAACGCGCGATTACATGACAAAATTTTCAACCCAGGGCTGAGTTCAACCCCGGGGTTGAAAATGCTCCATGTAATCGGCCCTTTAATAGCCAAATTAGGGCCTGTTGAAGCCTGTTCATATGGGCAAAAGTTATCCCGGTTAACGAGAGAACTTTTCGACTAGCCAAATACTTTTGTTCTGTTCATATGGAGAAATATTATCCCACTTACCGGGAAAAGTTTCCGGTTGTGACGTAGCACTGAACATCAATTGAATTGAAAAGTTCCTGACACGACAAAAAGTTATCCCGCTAAGCGGGAAAGTTGTGTTCATATGGGGAAAACATCCCGGTCACCGAGATCTCGCCTGTCAACAAGCGAGATCTCGGTACACGGGAAAACTTTTCGTCTCATATGAACGCAATGTAACTTTTCATATTATTTTCGTAACAAGGCGAGATCTCGTTCGTAAACTTGTCGAAAAGTTTTCTCGCTAACCGGGATAACTCTGCCCATATGAACAGGCCCTTAGTCAAATGAGATTGACAGCTCTGTATGTACAAATATACCAAATATCAACTTTCGTTCTTTAGTTTCTTTTATCGAATCTGGCGGGAAAAGGCGGGAAATTGATTTGGTAAACAGGTTCTCTTACTTCCCATTTGCCAAACATTCCTTAGGTTATCGATAAGCAATTCCTCAGATTCAGTTAAATTTCATAAACATATATTTCGCATTGTTGGTGAACGAATAGTCTAAATTTAAGGAAAGTTCCTTAAAAGTGAGAACGCTGTTGGTAAATTTTCATCCATCAAAATCACTTGACGTCATTTTTGGCTCGAGTCCTGAATCGAGTCCTGGCTCGAGTCCTGACTCGAATCCTGACTCGATATTTAGGTACCCTCCATAGAACATATTGATAAAAATTCTAGGCTAGGGGGAATGGAAACACGTGGAATGTTCTATTATACTTATAGTTTTTTAAATCAATCAACTAAATCAATCAACTGAATCAAGGAAAGAATAATCGGTCTTTCTGAATTCTGGCCGTATTTTTGAAATATACAAGTTCGTGACATTTATGAATCTGGTCAGACTGAATGAATGTGGCATAACATTCAAAAACAAAGCTCTCTCAGCGTGTCAGGAAAAGAATATATATTACGACTATATTTACAAAAAGGGTTTTACTAGCTGTGGTAGTTTCTTTCATCTGAGATATGTTAGTCAGAAAGAAATTGTTTACTTTTAGCGCCTCTCAAGAAATATGTTAATTAGCTATAAATTATGCAAAAATCATTGATTATGGGCTCCAGAAAATCTTAACTCGCGCCAAATGCAGATTGATACCCGCAGGTTTTTCTTCCGATCTTCTGAAAATAAGTACAAATCATTACAGCCAAGCACATTTCAGCGTAATTTTAGGTCCCCATTTGGAGATCTCAGGCTTCGATTTTAGTGTAATTTTGTAGACCGAACAAGAAGCAAAAAACGGCGCGCCGTCAAGTTGCTGTCGTTTATTCACGATTTATTCAAATGCTCTTATTTTTTGGAACAGGGAACCTGAATTGTATCTTAACTTGTTGATCTAGTTGAAATTTGGAAATAGTCAGGCGTTTTGACTCAGCGCGGCTCTACAATTTACCGAAATTCAACCTTCGATTTTGCTTGAAAATAGCTCTGCACGGGTAAAATGAGTTTCGGCGTCTAGCGAAGCCATAAAAAAAGAATTGTCAAAAAAAAATTTATTTTGGACACTTGTATACCAATGCCTTTCAACACACAAAAAATAAAGGAAATCTATTTTCCGAAGTCAAAGTCATCGGACCGCTCTTAGCGGGACTGCCACTTAATTGCACTCATTCCCGTGTGATTACTGTAACGATATTTATAACTTTATTACTTCGATTAGTATATAAACATGTCTGAATCTCAGTTTGTCAGTGACGTGCCTAAAACAATTATTCCCGTTCTTTATTACTTCGATTAGTATATATAAACATGTCTGAATCTCAGTTTGTCAGTGACGTGCCTAAAACAATTATTCCCGTTCTTTATTACTTCGATTAGTATATAAACATGTCTGAATCTCAGTTTGTCAGTGTCGTGCCTAAAACAATTATTCCCGTTCTTTATTACTTCGATTAGTATATATAAACATGTCTGAATCTCAGTTTGTCAGTGTCGTGCCTAAAACAATTATTCCCGTTCTTTATTACTTCGATTAGTGTATAAACATGTCTGAATCTCAGTTTGTCAGTGTCGTGCCTAAAACACGGAGGCCTAAAAAGTCGACAACAACAACGACTCACGTGACTCTCCCTCTCAATATAAAATTGTTTAACGGCATCATAGTGTTTATGCCTAACATATACCTAACATTTTTGTGTTCCAACGAAATTGTTTAACGGCATCGTAGTGTTTATGCCTAACATATAACTATAAATAATGCGTGATAATTCTTAGTGTCTCTCGTAATCGTTATGCCAATCGGGCGAACGTCGCACTCGCGTAGTTCGACGAGGGATTGTCTCTTCTTGTCCCGCGTCACTTTCACTCGGCGTTCGTCCTCCATTATTGCCAGAACTGCCTAACTGATTTTCATTTCCTGTTTCATGGTTTAAAGGTTTAGTTGCGGTGCTATGTTCCACGACTGGTAAACTTGGGGTGAGGTCCTTTTCGATCGACTCGCTCGGTTCGATTTGGGAATCTTTCGCGTTCTTTCGCGTGCCATTTCTTTGGTCGCACGTAGATGACGGCGATCACCGGGAAGTTTCATTCTAATAGCGCATCCACTTTGTAGGGGCTCAAGCAGTTTACATTTCTTGTTATACAACCTTGCTTGTTTTGCTTTGCGGTTCTCTAATTCCTTCTTTGTTCCGTTTTGCTCCGGTGTTTTAAGAAGACTCTGATGTGTGGGAAGCAATGTACGAGTACGTCGACCCATTAATCTTTACGCTGGTGAGGTCCAATATTTTCAGTCGGAGTGTTCCTCCAATCTAGTAATGCTAATAGAGGATCTTCACCGCTGGCTTTTGTTTTCTTTAATAGGGATTTACAGGTTTTCACTGCATTTTCGGCACGTCCATTAGATTGAGGATAGTGTGGGCTCGATGTTCGGTGTTCAATTTGCCACTCGTTTGTAAACTGGGCAAATTCCGCTGACGTAAACTGAGGACCATTATCGGAGATTAGGGTGTCCGGAATTTCATGCCTCGCAAATTGGACCTTTGATGCAGTGATGACAGTTTTCGATGTAACTTTTGATAACTCTTGAACTTCAAAGAGCCCACTCCAGTAGTCAACAATGATAAGAAATTGCTGATATCCCAATTGAAATAGGTCCTATCCAACCACTGACCATGGTTGTTGAGGTAGGTCGTAGGACTTCAGTGGTTCACGACACTGCTCCGGCTGGTGTGTTTGGCATATGGAGCACTTTGAAACATAATTTTTCACCTCCGCATTCATTCGTGGCCAATATATCACTTCCCGTGCTCGCCGCAGACAACCCTCAATACCTATATGGGACTTGTGAATTTGCTGTAGCATTTCTTTTCTTAAGGATGAAGGCACAACGAGTCTTTCGCCAAAGAAGACTAATCCATTATCTTCAATAAGTTCGCTTCGGTTGTTATAGAATGGAATTAGTGCTGGTGGACATTGTTTCCGGTCTATTGCCCATCCTGTATTGATAGCGGTGATGAGTTGTTGCATCATTGGGTCTGTTGATGTACATTGTTTAAACTGATTTAACCTGTTCGGACCTTATGTCATGTTCGGCAGACTCGGTTGTAGTTCGGTATGCTCGACTCAGAGTGTCTGAAATCCACATTAATGTTCCTTTCTTGTAATGAATTTCCAGCGTGTAATTCTGTAGGGCCATTAACATTCTTTACAATCTTTTAGGCGATTTGTGGATAGGCTTTGCGAAAACTGCTTTCCACTGAATTCTGATTCAATGTGTACAATCTCGCGACCAAGAATGTATTGATCAAATTTGTTGGTGGCCCAAACGATTGCCAACAATTCCTTTTCAATTTGGGCATACCTGGTTTGTGTCTCCGTCAGCGCTCTTGAGGCATACGCAATTGGCTGGTCTTCTTGCAACAACACGGCGCCAAGTCCGGTTTCACTGGCGTCACACTGTATTGTTACCTCTTTAGTGACGTCGTAATAAGCAAGTACTGGGGCTTTCGCAAGGTAGTCGTTTACTGTTTTAAATGCTTTTTCGTGTCGCTCTAGCCAACACCACTCAAAATCCTTGTCTTCGAGCTTTCGTAGTGGTTGAGTCATGTCCGATAACAATGGTAGGAATTTGGCGAGGTAGTTGACCATCCCTAGAAAACGCTTTACACCTTTGACATCAGTTGGAGAGGGCATTTCAAGAATAGCTTCTACTTTGGCCGGATCTGGCTTTAGCCCTTCGGATGTGAGGAGATGCCCCATGAGTAGTAATATAGGGGCCGTTCGACCCCCATGTTTGGGGCGGCGCGGGGCGGCGCGGGGCGGCGCGGGGCGGCGCGGGGCGGCGTGGGGCGGCGTGGGGCGGCGTGGGGCGGCGCATCATTATATATGCAGGTAATTACTATGCAAGGGGGCGGCGCATCATGATATATGCAGGTAATTAAGGGGGCCGCACAAGTGAGGGTGCGTAGTGACGTCACGCGGGCGAACTTAAACACGATCGGGCGAAACTTGCTGACTACGCATTTTTTAGCGTCCCCCACGTTTATGATACAATTGAGGGATTAATGTTGGCTTACTATGAACTTTTATACAAGTATCTGTATAAAATCGACAAGCGTCTTGTAACAAGCATAGTTTTGCATCAGTCATGGCGTGTCTACACGGCAAAACCACATCTTACAATTTATTGGAAGGAATATTTGCGAATGCAGTCGCACAAGAAGTTGAAAGACTTTGTGTAGAATCCTGTAATGGTTGTCAAGTCGGTCATCCTAGTCAAAGACAACATGACTGCCTCATGATGAACGAAAACGAACGATGGCAAATGTATGGTTTACAAGCGATCGAACGAGTGAATGGTAAGCGTATGGTTTGGAATGAATTCGCTGAGGCAATGAGGGTACTAAAACTGGCGGTTGATAGAGATGTACTCGAACATTTACAGCAACTGGAGAAAGATCCAGATTCTACGTTTGTCGGTTTTGCCGCTTTGGGTACATCCTGCAACGATGCATGTAAAGGGATGCTGCATGACTGTAACCCCATTCGCCGTAAGAGTTTGCTGCCCAAGGTTACGAGTTCCATATGCATGGACAACCTTCTTGTGGCGAAGGAGATTACTCGCATTTGCAAACGTTTTACCGCAGATGTCGCATTCATAAGACATGTTTACTTCTCAAGAGTCAGTGTATAATGATTTAAAGCAAGAGTGAAGAGGTGTATTTATCCCGTTGGTTATTGTCGCGAATCCTGACTATGAAAGACTATAGTAAAGACTATGAAAGACTATAGTCCTGACTATGAAAGACTATAGTCCTGACTATGAAAGACTATAGTCATGAACTACGAAGACTATAGTAAAGACTATGAAAGACTATAGTCCTAAAGACTATGAAAGACTATAGTAAAGACTATGAAAGACTATAGTAAAGACTATGAAAGACTATAGTCCTGACTATGAAAGACTATAGTCCTGATTATGAAAGACTATAGTAAAGACTATGAAAGACTATAGTGGACTATGAAAGACTATAGTAAAGACTATGAAAGACTATAGTCCTGACTATGAAAGACTATAGTAAAGACTATGAAAGACTATAGTAAGACTATGAAAGACTATAGTAAAGACTATGAAGACTATTGTCTAGACCTAATCTATAGAGGGCGAGCCGATCCTTATATATGTGTTATTTCCAACTAAATCTTCATTCCGTTGCTGACCGCCGAACAGAGATGACTAGCAGTTATATGAAACACAGACCATTTGTAGATAACTATGAAAGACTATAGTCCTGACTATGAAAGACTATAATCCTGACTATGAAAGACTATAGTAAAGACTATGAAAGACTATAGTCCTGACTATGAAAGACTATAGTCCTGACTATGAAAGACTATAGTCATGACTACGAAGACTATAGTAAAGACTATGAAAGACTATAGTCCTGACTATGAAAGACTATAGTAAAGACTATGAAAGACTATAGTCCTGACTATGAAAGACTATAGTCCTGACTATGAAAGACTATAGTAAAGACTATGAAAGACTATAGTAAAGACTATGAAAGACTATAGTAAAGACTATGAAGACTATTGTCTAGACCTAATCTATAGAGGGCGAGCCGATCCTTATATATGTGTTATTTCCAACTAAATCTTCATTCAGTTGCTGACCGCCGAACAGAGATGACTAGCAGTTATATGAAACACAGACCATTTGTAGAACTCTTATGTACTTCTCATCCAACTCAAAAGCAAGCTCTTCTTAATTCTACATCAACTGAGCAAATTCAATGCTTGTGTCATTGTATAGAAAATTTCACATACTCTAAAGAAACAAAGGACAAACTCAGACCTTTCGAACAAGATCTAGCTGATTTAGCAGATAGAGATAGAAATTTTAAGACGAAAAAGGAAATTCTTGTTCAGCGGGGAAGCGGATTTCTGGGATTGGTACTTGCACCACTTTTAGAAGGCCTTGCAGAATTAATATAAAATAAAAAGTATGAAGGACATCTCCTCATTCCAATCATGGATAGCGACAAACGATCATCTCCTGAACAGTGGAGACTTGAAGACATTCTCAAATATCTTGACGTTGATGATGAACACGAAGCCGAAGAAATCCTTCATTCTATTTTAACCTCTACGGGGATTTTGACTTGGAATGGAAAAGGAGAAATCGTTTACAGAGGACATAATATACGAGGCACTGACATTGTAGACCTTCTGAAATATTGCGTGACGCCTTATCATCCAGATATTCCCGAACCAACTGGATTGAGTATTTTTATAAAAGGTCTTGCAGAACCACAAGTGGTCCCGTCAGTATACACAATCTGATGCTGACGCAACTTGTAACAGTTGTAACAAAGATATATACATCTCCCATTTGAGTACGTGCCCCGTATGCACATGGACAGATTTTTATCCGAATTGTAAAAACTGTCGCTGTATAATCTGTGATTTTCAAGTGTCCAAAGGAGATTTTACACATGTAATCACCAGCTGCCCACATTGTCACCGAGGTGAAATTATAGATATCAGAACGGATGAAAGGCAGTCCTTTAACCATAAAATAGGCGACCAGATTGATATTTGATTAGTTGACTGCGTAAAGTTGAACTGAACACATCAACATGCCGAGAGGTACACTTGTTGTAGACGAAAAACTACTGAGAGACCATTTTTTGAGACAGCAGCGTGGTGGAAACATCGCTGGGTATCGTGGTGCACGTTTTCAAAGAGGATACGGGATCGGAAGTATTTTCAAGAGCCTTGCGAGATATGCTATCCCTCTGTTCAAACAAGGCGCTAAAATTGTTGGCAAAAGAGCATTACAAGCAGCCACAGAAGTTGGTCAAGGTATACTCCAAGGAAAAAATGTAAGAGAATCTGTAAAGACTCACGGAGGTGACGTTGTTAAAGACTTTGCCGAGCAAGGAGCAAGGACTCTTCTGCGTCAAACCGGGCGCGGAAGCAAGAGAAGGCAGGGCCAACGCAGTAATTTATCAACTACAAAGAGGTTAAAACTGTGTTCTCATATAACAGTCCCAGGACATACCAAATGGATTACGGAAGATGAAAGCAGCCACGATAATGAAAGCAGCTATGATGAAGAATCTGATAGCGAAAACTCTGAAACAAGTGACGATATATATTAGAAGCATAACTTTGTAAAACGTCTTGAAGAAATAAATTTATTTAAAAACTAAAATATTGTGTAAATTTTTGCCGGCAAAGCCCGCTCTTTCCGCCCGCGCAAACCGCCCGCCTGATTAGTGTACAAATATGTTGTACGTTAATATATGCATGTACCCGCAAAGCCACGCGCCTGATTTTAAGATATACACCTGCGTTAAAAATAATCCCTATCCATCCATCGGGATACACTTAGTTATGCAAATTCGTATTGCCTTAATCCCCTTAATTACCTACACACCTCCTAATGACTTTGCAACGCATAAACAACGCAAATTTGCAAAGCTTAAAACATGTTTATTGACACAAATAACAGACGATAGTGTCAAAAATATTACAACTAAAACTATTTGTTAAACTGTTCTATAAGTTTTTTCTCCATGAAGTTCTTGATAAGCTTTCTTATGATCTGCCTCAAAACTTCTAAATCGTTCACCCGTCGCCTTCACATAATACATGTAACTCGGTGGGTAAGAGAAAAACGCTTCAGCTACGGACTCGAGTGGGTCTTCTAATCTCCAATGAAACAAATAGTTCAGTATACATTGTAGTTCGTGGTTCTCAGTGTTCTGATGTAGTTCCATCAATGAATCGACAAACGTAGAATCTGGATCTTTTTCCAGTTGCTGTAAATGTTCGAGTACATCTCTATCAACCGCCAGTTTTAGTACCCTCATTGCCTCAGCGAATTCATTCCAAACCATACGCTTACCATTCACTCGTTCGATCGCTTGTAAACCATACATTTGCCATCGTTCGTTTTCGTTCATCATGAGGCAGTCATGTTGTCTTTGACTAGGATGACTGACTTGACAACCATTACAGGATTCCACACAAAGTCTTTCAACTTCTTGTGCGACTGCATTCGCAAATATTCCTTCCAATAAATTGTAAGATGTGGTTTTGCCGTGTAGACACGCCATGACTGATGCAAAACTATGCTTGTTACAAGACGCTTGTCGATTTTATACAGATACTTGTATAAAAGTTCATAATAAGCCAACATTAATCCCTCAATTGTATCATAAACGTGGGGGACGCTAAAAAATGCGTAGTCAGCAAGTTTCGCCCTATCGTGTTTAAGTTCGCCCGCGTGACGTCACTACGCACCCTCACTTGTGCGGCCCCCTTAATTACCTGCATATATAATGATGCGCCGCCCCCTTGCATAGTAATTACCTGCATATATAATGATGCGCCGCCCCACGCCGCCCCACGCCGCCCCGCGCCGCCCCAAAAATGTGGGTTGAACGGCCCCTATATTACTACTCCCATGAATGCCACTGACGATTGTGCTCGCTTTAGCTTGCTCTTGTTCAACTTTAAGTTCCATTCTCGACATTTTTCGAAAAACACCCGTTCATTCTTTTCTAAACTCACATTGACCTCTTCTTCAATATTCCCAAAACCAGCAATGAGAAAGTCGTTACTTCGACACCGTCTAATCCTTCTACGAACTCGTGCATGCGACGCTGCCAAACCTCAGGAGCAACTAACTTATCCAGTTCTGATTTTATACGTGTACGCATGGCCACTGGCACTCGTCGTGGCGGGTGGACTACAGGTTGCACTGTACTGTCAATCACAATCTTGTACGTGTCTGGTATTTTACCTAATGAACCATCAAACACGTCCTTGTATTCACTTGCTGGATCTTTAGGGGGTTGGATACCCAGACATAGGATGTCACAATGTCGCAGGTTTACAATACCCAAAGCTACGCTGGTATCTAGAGACAGAATTGGTCGATAGTCACCATCAATGATATTGAACTTGATTAGTTGCTCTTTCCCCGCATGCCATACTGGAAGTGTGACCTTTCCAGTTATGTTGCGTCGCTCTCCAGTGTATGATACAATCTCTTTCTTGCAAGGTTTCAGTAATTTAAGCTCCGTATCTCCTGTGACCCTTACATATGTCTCAGTAGGAAGAATTTTACACTGGGCCCCAGTGTCTATTTGAATCTTAAAAATGTTCTTATTCTTTTGTTTATTAATGTGTAATTTTGTCACTGCTGCTTTTGCACCAGAACCTTTCTTCTTTTCATTCTTGGAAACAGAGCTAATAACGTACGTGTCCTCTGAATCCGTGTCAGAGTCCTTTTGGACTAGAGACACGTTTTTGCTTTGACACACCTTTTCGAAATGGTTAAGCTTGTTACAGCTATGACATTTTTTTCCAAATGCTGTGCAAATTCGTCTGCCATGATTTCTTCCGCAATTACGACAACTATTATGCTGTTGGCGCTGTTGGCCTCTGCCTCTAGTTGACCTTGACCTTGGCCCTGCCCTTCTTGGGTATTTCGCATTGTAAATTTTGTTTCACCTTTATTTTCTTTAATTGTGTTCACAGACAAATCTCCGGTCATTAGCTTTACTTGTTGTTGTGTTTGTTCTGCGGCCTTAATTATTTCAACAGCTTTCTTCAGTGACAACCCATCTGTTCGCAGCAATCGCTCGCGAACTTTGTCATCTCTTATGCTCAATCAGGGCCGCCGAGAGGTTGGCGGGGGCCCGGGGCAAATTTTTTTTTGGGGCCCCCTATCCCAAAAATTTTTCAACAACCTCCTCCCCCCAAAAAAATATTTTTCGGTCAGTGTACCATTTTAGGGGTAAAAATTTTTTTCTGGAGTAAAAAAAAATTTCGGATAAGTATGTTGCAATTGCTTTCCAGGGACTTTATCTCATTTTTTTTATGCCAAGTTTCGGTACTTAGCCCAAGAAAACAGATATCTTGTCCTTTGCGCAGAAATATTTAACACACAAAAAAGACTGGGGCCCAACAAAAATTTTTCAGGGGCCCCCAGCACCTCGGGGCCTTTGCCCCCCCCTGCCCCCGCTCTCGGCGGCCCTGTGCTCAATACTAGTCTATCTCTTAATATTTCCTCAGGTGTAATTGACTCATGATCACAATTCCGAGCGATTGTTCGTAATTCGGTTGAATAAGTTGAAACATTCTCGCCTTGTTCTTGTTTTCTGTTATTAAATCGATAGCGTTCATAAATAACTTGAGTTCTTGGTTCGCAAATGCTCGTAAAATTTCTTTAGAACCTGGTCTATATTGTCTTCGCTTTCGCCTTCTGCCCACGTAAAAGTGTCGAATCAGTTTTGACGCCATTTTCACCTATTATACTTAGCAGGGTTGACACACGAACAACTCCGTCTTGCTTATAAACTCCCGTGGCAATTTCAAAACGTTTTCAAGCCTTTTTCCATGTTTTCCATCTTATCGCGATGTTGTCATCAAACACGAGTGGTTTTGGCGGCGGTATATTGGACGGTGGAACGTATATGCCTGTGGCGGCGGGCGCTTCTGGTTCTGCCATTGCTCGATGTATTTACTGTTTATTTGTTGATTGTACGGGTTCTTTTCCTGAAAAATAAAACGCCCCGGTCGTGCAGTACGATCCCGCACCTGACACCATGTAACGATATTTATAACTTTATTACTTCGATTAGTATATAAACATGTCTGAATCTCAGTTTGTCAGTGTCCTGCCTAAAACACGGAGGCCTAAAAAGTCGACAACAACAACGACTCACGTTACATCAACGATGATGTCATTGCCACAATTACCTATACTAAATGTACATTTAGCATCTAACTATGCCTCACTGGAAACAAACAGCCAATCAATAGAAATTTTAAAATGCTAATATACAAACTGATCAAGTAATGCTATCATATGTCTGTGTGAGACTTTGTTGTGCCATGTGCATTAACCTGAGTATCAGGCCCTCGGTATTGAAAGAGGGCCTGACACAATTCGCCTTTAAAGTCATGTTCAACATCCAGAATCTGGATGTTATGCTGATTGGCTAAGAGACGATAAAACGCATCATGTGATTCAAACCGGAAATATATGACCGGCGTATGTAAACACCAAAAATAGAATTTGTAATTTTGTCAATATACTGTTAAAAGTGCTTTATTTCTGAAATTTATTTTCAATTATAAGCCTAAAAATGACAAAATAAGTACGAAAAGACGTTGAAAACGCTTTTGCAGCAACATTTTACTCGGTATAAAACTAAAACTACATAGTCATAGTAGAAAGCGTGTCTAAATATCTCGCCGTAATAGTCGCCGTAGAACGAAAATATGTGGATGTCGGAAATTTTCAAATATTTAGTTCCAAAAAGCTGAAGCCTTATTTATCAGTTTATT
The DNA here is from genome assembly GCA_902702795.2 of Paramuricea clavata. Taxonomy (NCBI): domain Eukaryota; kingdom Metazoa; phylum Cnidaria; class Anthozoa; order Malacalcyonacea; family Plexauridae; genus Paramuricea; species Paramuricea clavata. The sequence goes on from CACRXK020000889.1 coordinate 13,285, forward strand.
GCCGAGCTGTTTTCCAACACCTGCAAGTATATAGTAGTCCGCTCGCTCGAACTAATATGCTAACATCAGGCAGAAATTGAAGACAATAGCCGCTGTGTCAGACGTAGTCTGCGAAGGCTATGTCAGACGCAGTTGAAGCAAATAGCTGTCTCGAATAAACTATTAACATGACACGAGGACCGAGGAAGAAGAAATCCTATTCAGAGCGCCGAATGTTTAGACTCCTGGAAAAAGCCATCGAGCTATGGTTACCGAATGAAGCATAGTTCACGCTTAGAATTCCATCATGTGCATATTTCGACAAAAACATACCGATTTTTCTCCGTCATTTATTCAAATTTATACAAAACTGCAAATAACGAAATTTGCGTATTTACATACCTGTAGCGGACAACCGGAAATATGCTACAACCGGAAATAATTTTAATTGGCTGATATTCTGGGGGTGGAAAGCCCGTTGAGGCGAATTGTGTCAGGCTCATTCTCGTAGCCAGAGCCCTTCTTACGCGCGTTCGACCGAGCCCGACGAGGGGCTCTGGCCAAATCCATAACCGGATACCATAAAAACATGGTATCCGGTTAAACACTGCGCATGCTCAACGTCAAACGCGGATAAACAGTTAAACACTTCGGTTTTCTTGTTTGTTTCGTTTTGAAAGTTTTTCTCCAGGAAAACCCCACAAAAGCGGTAGGTTTCGCTAATTTTATTTATTTAAACCAATTAGTAGATAAGACGTGATGTTCTCAATGCATGTTGATAAAAATTTAGTATATATTCCCTTTTTCTTTCCCTTAAACGTTGCTAAAGCAGCAATAGCTACAGATACGAGGACGCGAGATTGTCTCACTATTTTAGATTCGATTTTAAGTCGCTGTTGTACAGATTTTTAGACTTTTTTGTGTTTTATTAAAAGTGAAGAGTCGTACATAAGACATACTATACTGCAAATCATTTGAAAATTGTAAAAATCGGTTTCTAGGAAGAAAATAGTCATCACAATTAACTTCATATTCTGGCTGGCTTTAAAATTTTCTATTCAGATGGCACTAAAGCTTTGAACATGTAACACAGATTTGTTTGATTAACATCACTGATTTGGAAATACGACGAGCATCTGCCATAAATATGCTGACTTTTTGCTATGAGAACATCACGTCTCAACCTATTAATTTCAATCAAATAATTGATTTAAATAAATAAAATTAGCGACATCTACCGCTTTTGTGGGCGATTATCAACAACAATCTTCCTAACTGCTTCGTACTGCTGTTCTTTCAACTTTAATAATGTCTTTTCTCCCAATTTTATCCAAAACGAAACCAACGCTTCACATGGAGCGCTTGGTTTTTATTCATATTTTATACAATAAACCATATATTTCGTTGTGGCCAATCAGAAGCCAGTTTGATATGGATTTGGCCAGAGCCCCTCGTCGGGCTCGGTCGAACGCGCGTAAGAAGGGCCCTGGGTACGAGAATGTGTCAGGCTCTCTTCAATACCGAGGGCCTGATACTCAGGTTACGTGTGCGTATATGGAGTTTATGAATGTATACCTGACAAAATCTAGAGACACCTTATTGAGCAAATAATAGAAAAATATTTCCCTAAAACTTATCTGCTCTCAATCCTTTGCAATCACTGTGCAATGCACCAAAAAAAAGGTGTACAGTAAATAGTAATTGTCTTATAATTCTGTAGTGTGCTTTAGCAAATATCGTACTTTCAAATATCGTACGGTAGTACGGTACCTATAGTGTTTAATATAAATGATCAATACTTTTAATTAAATAAAATCAATAGCATATAAACAGGCTATAATGTTTTATTAATTTTAAAATTAATAGAATGGATATTCAATGTCTATTTGGCTAGTGTCCAAATGTGCAACGTTTGTCATCCGAACGTCCTAAACATGCAGTCGCTCTTGAAACCTGTATTGAAATTAACAAGTATAAAATCTATGCAAAGTTTATACCGTTTCTAAATAACAACAATTTAGTAACATGTCATAAAATTTAAAAAAATAGGTGAACGAGATGTCGAGCAGAAACGTGTGAAATAAAAGTGCGTCCAAGCCCAAGAACATAAGAATTATTTCAGAGCATACAATCATACGTTTTTATTGCTTGATTTCCTGACAAGTCTGTTGCTATAAAAATATATTTTAGCACATTGTTATAATTTAAAAGCAAACACAAATCAAATTTGTCAACAGTCACTCCTTGCAATAGAAGTGTAAAATGCGAAAGTGGAAGCATGCCATTTGATACTTTGCTTACCCCCTCCCCCCTTGGTCGATCAAATTTCCATGTGACACGCAGTGAGATACCAAAATTTAAGTTAGACATCGCTGGATGCAATGAAACTCGATTTTGGGTTTTACTGCTTATGGTCTTTGAGCTATATGTAATCAAACAGTTATACTTTTTTTTGCGCCACCCGGTATATATATATATATATATATATATATATATATATATATATATATATATATATATATATATATATATATATATATATATATATATATATATATATAATATAATATATCTCACTTATAGGTAATTTAGAATTAATGAAAATATATCAGTAAGATATATTGATCTTGGGAGTCTGAAGGCCGTATCAGAGATAAGTATATTTTATATATATATATCCAGGCGGCCAGACGTCCAATAAACAACCGAAGTATCACCAAGATGGCGGCCATTGACGTCCAATAGCTCTGAAGGCCGTAAACAGTTTTTATACCATTTTCCCTCCAGCTAATTCCAGTTCTTTCTAATGGACCGTATCACTAATCAAGTTTTCAGTTCATAAAATCACAATATTATTCTTTAAATCGAAGTCAAAATACGAAATTTCAACACACTCCTTGCCAAGATGGCGGAAATTGAAGGAGCTCTTGGACGTCAGTTCCAGTTCCTTTCTATTGTTTTTGTATCCGCGGTTAACACGAAACTGGCTTCACTCTGAGCAACCAAGTTCCTACTCCAGATATATATGGTGCTCACTGGTGACACGTGACCAGCCCCAGCCTGGACCTTCCCTCAAAAAGAAGGAAAAGCCTGGGAACGAAGTTGGGGGAATTTCGTTCTCGACCAATCAGCGCTTTTGTTTACATTTTTGCCCTAAGCCAATCAGAATGCGTAAAACGCGTCATCACATGAAATTTTTAAACAAAGCTATGGGGTTACTTCAGAGTTTTGCTGCAAGAGGTTTTTTGTTTTTTTGCCATGAAATTGATATATGCTGTTCTTAAAAGAAGTCTCCTCAACTTCCTTGTGGGGCTTCTTGATTAATTTCGTGATTGTGAAGATATGGGTCTTCAAACTTTGCCTTGTGCAAGCTTAAATACCACCCCTCGAATTTGTAGGTTCCGAGCAGATTAGCGTTTTTAAAAGCTTTTCAAATCGAGGTTTAAGAGGTTTTATTTTTTAAAAGATAATTTTTTCTTCATATTTTCACATTAACTTATTAATGTCTTGTGTAACAAGTAAACAGGACATTTTCGGGCCAGCCGCCAGGACAAGTTGACATGTTGATTTCTTGCTAAACAGCGTGGCGATCAATATGGCGCGCATCTAAATACAGGGAAGTTTGAAAATTTTGTTGGTATATTACAGTAAACACTCTATCCAACAACTAGACAACATGAACTTGCCTTTAAGGGTCTATGCTGCCTAGCCATAGATTATATCAGCAAACCCTTAACAGATCCTGAAACTACAATTGGAACATTTTAGGCCATAATCTTCTAGAATCGACAAAGTATTGTAGCATAATATCACACCGGGCAAGCTGGTCATTTATATGGGCTAAATATACACCTGCCCATGGTAAGATACTGCCTCGTATATTAATTTTATACATGTATGAGATTGCATTCACATGAACCAGCCTGGTTGAATTTATTGGCCCAGCATCGGCTTGAACAAGTTGATATCCTGCAGACATCAGTGTCAAGATTGTGTTCGATTTTTTTTAAATTTTGGATATTTTAAAAATAAAGAGCAATTCACTCAAACAATTCAGAAATATATTGCAGTCGTCAAAGAAATCGCCATATCAGCGGAATTACCAAATAAACAAAAATTTCCAAACACAATTTTTTAGAACAACTATTTTACTGTATAAAAATGATATTTTCATAAATATAACTTAAAACCAGCAGGAGCACAACTCGAAAGCGTAACGGTACCGCGATTTAAGATTTTCCTGAATAATTCTTACATTATTTTATTGTTTGTTAATTTTACAACTTTACCATATTTTGCATGCACTGGAAAACATTTGGTGAAAATTTAATGAAAATCGGGCTGATATTATTGCGCGCAGTAGCGATTTTCCGCAAAACGCCAAAAAGGGTGTCCTTCATGTAACCTTAACAAATTAACCAGCATTTCCAAATTTTTTTGGAAGGGAGGCCTATTGGTGAGGTTAGTGGGGGAAATGGAAATACACACTCGAGAATGTTTTTATAAAGATAATATATTAGTATAGGAAATTACACGGTTCGAGAAGTATTAATGAAAAATCGCACGCGTGTTTGGCGAAATATTTATAATACCGCGAGTGCGTAGCACCATGGATAATAAAATAAATTATTTATTTTATTATCCATGGTAGCACGAGCGGTATTATAAATATTTCGCCAAACACAAGTGTGATTTTTCATTAATACTTCGCGAACAAGTGTAATTTCCTATTAATATCATTTTACAGTCAATTTTACACGAGCAATCAATGATAAGAAATATTGTATTTGTATTCAAGCGAGTATTGCTCGCTGCATGTGGTCAATTTTTGAGAGCACTTTCTGACATTAATTTTCAATTCATACCTGTAAAAACTGTGAATAATCTTTATTTCTTCTTCTTTCTTCGATATCAAAGCATAAATAAGAGTTCATTGTAAACTAAGAGCTCAGAAAATGTACATTTTCAACTAAAGTTGTTTGTTTTCAAGTCGACATTTTGTTACGCCACGCATGATCCACGCGGGATGTAGTAAAAGAAGGAACACCGGAATGGCGGAATACCGGAATGGCGGAATACCGGAACACGTGAATGCCGGAATACCGGAACACCTGAATGCCGGAACACCGGAATAGTATTTTTACTTTTGAAGGACAATTTAAAAAATATTTTAAATCCATAAGGAATTTTTTATTTAAGGCGTTTAAACATGAATAAAAAATGTCAATATATATACAGTATTATTCAATGCAGCAGTTTAGTAGACCTTATTTACAAGGATATCAAACGCACACAAACACTTAATAACGCGATGTCCCACAAGACAATGTTTGACGATGTTTCACCATGTAAATGGTGTTACTTGAAATTCGATTAGGTCGGCCACGACTTGCATTACGAGTTGTTGCTAAACATTTTCTTGTGAGACATCTCATAAGTTGTTTTCCTCGAAGGAATACATATATTCGTGTGAATAAAACTAAAATCCCAGTTATATTTTTAATTTAAATTAAAGTCTCGACGTGAATTTGAATTAAGTAAATGTAAACAATACACTAGTTATTGTGGATTTCAGATCACCTCTCAAAGCGTGGTTCCCTAGTTTGTTTGTTGGTAATTCCCAATTATTTATTAAGTCTTAAGAAATACGTTTAATTCGTTGGCTATATAAGTAAAACACTGCAAATTACAAGTTTAAGATCGCTACGTCGGTATTCCAGTTCAGTACTTCGGTATTTGAGTAAGCAACTTAAATTGTAATTCCACGCTCAATATTCCAAATTTAAAAAGTTGAATGGGAATTTTGTTGCGAGATAGAGACATCGAATTCAAGACTTTCTAATAACATATATGACATTTGGCTGACATATGACAATATATCCTTTACAGAATAAAATAGGGATTTTTACTTGTTGTTTACGTTACGTTGTGACACAACGTTGTTGTGTTATGTTATGTTTCGGTGACCTACTCAGTAGGCTACTCTGTAGGCTTACAGTAGGCTACTGTAATATTGTCGGTTTCAGGTCACTTTTCAAAACGCGGTTCCGGTTTGTTGTGAATATTCCCATTCAGCTTTTTAAATTTGGAATATTGAGTGTGGAATGTTAAGTTGCTTACTCAAATACCGAAGTACTGAACTGGAATACCGACGTAGCGATCTTAAACTCGTAATTTGCAGTGTTTTACTTATAAAGCCAACGAATTAAACGTATTTCTTAAGACTTAATAAATAATTGGGAATTACCAACAAACAAACTAAGGAACCACGCTTTGAGAGGTGATCTGAAATCCACAATAACTAGTGTATTGTTTACATTTACTTAATTCAAATTCACGTCGAGACTTTAATTTAAATTAAAAATATAACTGGGATATTAGTTTTATTCACACGAATATATGTATTCCTTCGAGGAAAACAACTTATGAGATGTCTCACAAGAAAATGTTTAGCAACAACTCGTAATGCATGTCGTTGCCGATCCAATCGAATTTCAAGTAACACCATTTACATGGTGAAACGTCGCCAAACATTGTCTTGTGGGACATCGCGTTATTAAGTGTTTGTGTGCGTTTGATATCCTTGTAAATAAGGTCTACTAAACTGCTGCATTGAATAATACTGTATATATATTGACATTTTTTATTCATGTTTAAACGCCTTAAATAAAAAATTCTTTATGGATTTGAAATATTTTTTAAATTGTCCTTCAAAAGTAAAAATACTATTCCGGTGTTCCGGCATTCAGGTGTTCCGGTTTCCGGCATTCAGGTGTTCCGGTATTCCGGCATTCCGCGCCATTCCGGTATTCCGCCATTCCGGTGTTCCTTCTTTTACTACATGCCGATCCACGCGGGCTCGTATCCGTGCCGATTCTGACTCGTCCCCAGTCGTCTCTGTGAGGACGCGCGAAACGGGCACCCCTGCGCGCGCTTTCCAATTCGCACGTGCTCACCTCAGTGGTGCTCACAGAGACGACTGGGGACGAGTCAGGTGCCGATTAATCTTTAATACGCACACTGTGCGTATTAAAGATTAATTGCACGGTTTTTAACCAATCAGAATCGAGTAAATTGACTAAAATGATATTATATACTTTATTCTAATATATATATTAATTGCGTTCCATTTTGTCCATGTCTATTTAGGTTTCATTAACACGAATATCGTGTGTTTGTAGAATCGGTAAGTTTTATTCAACCACTGAAATCAATGGGTGTTTGATTAGTGATATTATTGTTTCCGCGCAAATTTATTTGATGTAATTAACAGTAAGTTTTTCTTTCTTTTTTTCCAGATAAAAATAGAATACAATTAAAGATAAAAGAACAGCATATAGAATATGTAAAAGTAAGTTATGTCGGGCGACATTAACAATCTATTAGTATTACGAACTTACCTCGAAAAATATCCTCCAACCAACGCCATAATAAACACATTGATTTATAGTGTTTATGAAACGGCTGAAAATTTTTTCTGAAATTGTGCTGATTTTATAGTTTAAAGTACGCTGAATATCATGCTGTATTTTATTTTTGCCCCGCGATTTTTTAAAGTGGATTTTTTAAGCTACAAAGTTCAGCAATTCGGCTATTTTTTGTCCCGGGGTCTGGACCCGAGTGAAAACAGCGCGTGACGTCACTGGTTGTACACACATGTTGACATTCTCAATATAAACAGTAAAGAACATTTGTATTATCGCGCTGTATAAAATATTTTATCGTGATTTCTACTCTTTTACTATGTCGCACAGCGAAGATTCTCTTAGTTACTCTAGCTTAGAGTCTGATAACATAACGGAGAGCAATTTAGAAGGAAATATGAACGTAACGAATTGTTTTGAGCCGTATCAAGGGGAACTATTGCCAGTACAGACGACAGCGAATCTTCTGATGAGGAACAGGACGAAGATTACATTTTGCCATCTGTTTTGGAGAAGCGTTTAGAAAAAATATTCCATTAGCAAATTGGTGAGTTCTACAAACAATACTAAGTTACTTTATTATGATTTTCATGCAATATTTCCCGGATATTTGCCTTATTATTTATTTCTGTTGTAGGTGTTCGTGTGGGAATTGTGCCGATCAAAATCTGGCGAGTGTTCAGAGTACTGTTGCTGCAAAGAGATTGTGGAAGTAACTGGAAAATTTACTTGGATTGGCAAGAATGTTGAATACATCCTTAATCATCCTGACTTCAATGCTATGACAAAAGAGAAGTGAAGTTGGGCCTCTTCTATTTACAAACATGGAACTGATGGAAGCTCCCATGGAATAAAAAATGGCGCAGATAAAAGGTACATATACTTCGGTTGTGCATATTAATTCTGACTAGTAGCGAAAGTAAAACAACTTTACAGGTTCTATAAAGATAAATTTGTATTGTTATAGATTCCTCAGAGCAGTGTCATATCGTCGGCTGTTTGGGCTGGGAGAACACCAGCCCTTGTCACCATGCATTTACCATCATATGACTGCATGTATTTTGTACTGGTGATGCTGGTATATATCTGGAGAAGAGCAAACGGATAATGATAACTGAAGTCACTATTATGTATATATTTCATAACATAAAACCCAAAGAAAAGTATTATCACCAAATCTGTAATGTGTATTAATGTTTTACATATTTAAAAATCCAGGATTCATAATTAATTGTGTAAACGTTCTCTGGTTAAAAAGATTTATTTATTACTTATTTATTTATTTAGTAATAAATAAATCTTTTTAACCAGAGGACATTTACACAATTAGTTTTACATATTGCCCACTTTGAGATCCCTTGACTGAAATGTAAATCAGGCTTTAAATTCCCAGCAATTCCTAGCTTATGAAGGGTTGGGGGAGGGGGTACACTGACTGATGCATAATTCTGTTCATACTTATTATATTTCAACAATATATACAACAACCCTCTTAACTATTTACAATATTTACAAACAATGAAAATATACAGTAAACAGATCAAGTCTGTGGAGCATTGTGTGGACAATGTGATCGCAGGTGACCTTCATTGGTGCCTTGCACTTGCTACATTGTCTGGCTTTTCTCTTTGGCAGTGGGAGATTTTCTGTTGATTTTCGCTTTTCTGCCTCCAATAATGCTGTTTTTTTTCTGCAACTAAAAATAATTCATCAAATTATTATATAAGTTATATCAAAAGAATAATGTAATTTGTTGTCTGCTTTGTATATGATAATATTTGTGTTGGTGTTAACAATTGTTCGCCAAAGGTGAGGTGATTATCGGGGAATATTTGCAGAGACAAAGTTGAGGTGAATATTCCCCGACAGTCACCGAGTCTGAGCCTCAGACTCTGAGGCTTGTCAATGGAAAAGCTCAACAGCTTAATGGGTTAAAAAAATTTTTTACCGAAACTTTTCTGCATCTGAAGCCGTGTTTACACTACAAGCCTAAGCCTGGCCTAGGTTTGGACTAGATTTTGGTAGTGTCGACTTCGACCGCCACTAGACCACTAGACCATGCACTTCGACCGCCACTAGACCAAGAAATCTGGGCCACCTTTCCTGATGGGCCCAGGTTTCCTAGCCTAGGCCAGGCCGAAGTGCATTTACACCACAAAAATCTAGTCCAAAGGTACGCCAGGCTTAGGCTCGTAGTGTAAACACAGCTTGAGAATTACCTAACTGGCGCCCAACATGGTGTGTTTACACCAGATACTGTACCTGGCTAAAGCCCTGAGACCAATCAAAATAGATCATTACATACACATAACATGAAGTAGTGACTTTGAAGAAGTAAATAAACAGAAATTGGCTTCAATTGACCTGGGGCCGGTTGTATAAAAACGTAGTTAGCGCTAACTGCAGTTAAAAAGTAGTTAACTTTAATCACGTTGTTAAGCCGGTTGTATAAAAGTGTAGTTAGCCTTAACTGCAGTTAAAAAGTAGTTAAAGTTAACTATGCTTTAGGGTATAGTTAACTGTCCAAAACGTAGTTAAAAATGGCGTTTGTATAGGAGTGAACAACATTTTTCAGTTGAACAATAATGAAAAGCAACGCTTACCTGAGATTTTCAATCGCTATCTTCCCTGTGAATATTTCCTGACAATATAAACTCTTCAAACGCTATCGCTTTGGTGTTTTTACGAAAACAGAACATATTTTTGCACAGGACGATTTCTCGAAGACGAAGTATGGTCCATTACACCAAGAAACACTGATATATAATTGCCAAACAGCTATACTTTAGTTTAACGTAGACATCTCAAGGAAAACTGCATTCTTTTATGATTTTTGTGGCGGTTTTCCTTGTTTTTTGTTTATTTTTCACTGTTTTCTAGTGTTTTGAATAAAATTCCCGCCTATTTGCAAAATACGAGTCCACAATCATGTTGAAAATGTGTGTCAGCGGTCGTTACTCGCTGCTTACTTTATGAAATTTTGTGTTTAAACGCCCCACGCAAGCCCCACGCACAGTTAACTACGTGATTAGTTAACTATCCGACTAACTACGTTTTGTGCAACGCAGTTAAGTCATGTAGTTAACTAATTACAGTTAAGGATTTAACTACAGTGATTAACGCTAACTACAGTTAGCGCTAATTACGTTTTTATACAACCGGCCCCTGTATTTAAACTATTAAACCACTTAAAGGCAAACTCAATTTAACAACACATTCCAAATACTTTTATGTCTTTCATATTGACATCTACATATTAAACTATGAAAATGTAGCATGAGAGCCTTGCCTTACAAAGCTTTTATTTCATGTTGTTCACTTGCCTTTGGTGGCGAACTATTAAATGTCCGAGTGTGAATTCCAAATTTATAGCAACAAATATTTCTATTATACATAGTGTAAACGGGTCTTTATAGAGTTATCTGGTTTTTGCCGTGAAGAATATTGAATATTTAGATTATGTCAAGGATGAATATGTAACAGCTTCAAAATGCCGCAAACGAACAATTTATGCATATACAGTATTTACCTGTCTTCTTTCACGAGCTGAAATCGCCTGAACTTGTGGCCCTGAAACAACGCAATCTAGACTAGGTATCGCGCCTTTCTTCAGCCATCTCTTAGTCGTGAATTTTTCCGGTTCTTGTGGATTAAAATCAAGCCGTTGTTCAAAATCTGTGACCTTGAAACGTGCTGAGCAAAGTACCGAAGTGCTAGCCTGCGAACAGGCCCTGGGTTGCGGGCGGCGCGAAGAATAGAGGGCCTGCACGGATGATAGGTTTTTTTGGTAGTGGCGTTCGTATAGAAACGCAGGCTTCTGATTGGCTTACACTCGTTGACAAAATTACTAAAAATAGCAAATGTCAACAACAGCATTTTGAAGAATTTGAACTTTATTCATTTTAATATTATATATTATAGGACTATCGAACAAATAAAACTAGAAATGGAAACCAAAAGCAATAGCAAAGCATCACAGCAAAAAGTCTATCATAAATGACTTGAATCTATCGCTTAAATCCAATATACGAAACTATAACAGTATTCTGAACTTCGTCTTCGGATTGACATCAGACCATAGTATAGTACATTTTGAGGTCGTCGTGGCTTCACGGATTATTCTCATTAGTGAGCAAGTCAGCAACCGAAGGCATACAAAAGATACCCAAATATGTACGAATAATTATATTGTCGATCCTCGCTGGCATGTCATTTAGATAAATATATATATCGTACATTAAACGTTGTACTGTTTACTGTATATTAACTGCTGACAATTTCGATACGGCTTCCACTATTGGCACACTCGTGATTTCGAAGAAATTAATAAATACATGCTCATTTATCATTTATTTAGACCACATTTAGTAAAATTTTAAACGTATTCGGTATTCCAAATCCCAATCTATCTGACCGTATTTTAGTAATAGCTTCAAAATATTCAGAACATTGTTCTTTCAGTCGCACATAGTACAAGTATTACTGTACATTCAAAGCCAATGGTAGGTTATTCGGCTTTATATTTGTATGTGTATTGATATCTATTTAATATTTGAAGAATTCTATATTTTTCCGAGTAATATATTGTGCGGCCCGCTAATGCTTTGTATTATTATTGTTCATGTTGCACAATGTACACGCCTTGCGTCAATTTGACAGTTGACAGTTTATTTATCGCAGTCGACGCTGATTGGTTGGCGTTTAGCAGTGCGAAAAGGGGATGAATGAATAAAACGCATGGTTCCGTGCAGGCTCACCTTTCTCCCAGTGAGCCTGTTCGCAGGCTACCGAAGTGCTTGATGGCTGCCATTGCGGACGATGTCTTTGGACAAGACAAGCCCATTTTGCTCGGACAGAACTATCGCTAGGGAAGCGATGCATCGAAATTCCTTCTGTTTTCGAATTGTTTTTGCAACTGACTTTTCCAGGTCCACCTGCAACACAATACTTTCCAAGAGATTTCTCTTTCGCTCGGCTGTTTTGAGTCTCGGCCATAACAAATGGACAAATTTACCTTTGGAATGAACACGCAAGTACAACCAGTGACGTCACGCCATCAATTTGACCGCGCCGTGAGATGGGACAAACAAAGGTCATAGATGGCAAACTTTGTAGCTTAAAAAATCGACTTTAAAGAATCGCGCGGCGAAAATAAAATACAGCATGATATTCAGCGTACTTTAAACTATAAAATCAGCACAATTTCAGAAAAAAATTTCAGCCGTTTCATAAACACTTTATACACAGTTCTTAAGCTTGGCGCACACGATGCGATTTAATTTAGTCGGCCGATAAAAATCGTTTGACATACCAATATACATCGGTATACCCCGCACACGATTACGAAAAAAATATGCTCCCTGAACTGTAGCCGCCATGTTGCCAAATAAATACAAGCACATGATCACAGCATGAAATCTGATTGGTTATACTTAAAATTCCACCGATAAAATCGTATAATATCAAAACGTTTTGATATTGTCCGATTAAAATCGAGCAACAAAAATCGGTTAAAAATGACACGGCACACACAACGATTTTGTTAGTTTTAGTCAAACGATTTTTATCGGCCGACTAAAGTCGCATCGTGTACGTCAGGCTTTAGCTAATCATGCAGTGTTCAGAATATTAAAAAATGCTATATATAATTATCTTTATAATATGACATGCGTAAATTGTGAACACTGATTGGCTAAAAGCCGTGTTGATATTACTCGATATTAACACGAAAAATGTTTTATATTTGTTAAATATCATTCTAGATCAACTCTCAGTCACCGTGTGTGTTGATGATCCTCCTCAATGAGGAGGGTGAAAAACATTTCGATTATATCTGGACCGACGCCGAAGGGCCGAAATGTAAGTTAATAGATTTATTGTTTATAAACCAACTTTTGTTACACTGGATAGCTTTACCAGCTTCGAGGTGTTCTCCCTAGAGATTCGGCAACGATCGTGTGTGTGTGTGTGTGTGTGTGTGTGTGTGTGTGTGTGTGTGTGTGTATGTGTGAAATGTATTTAAAGACGCTAGTCTTATTAACAGGTCTTGATTTTCATCAGGGGTGTCACAGTGTTACTACAGGAGGAAAACTAAACTAAACTAACTTTATTTATACTGGACAGCTTTGTCAATTATGAGGAATTTAAGACATTTTAATTCTGCTGCCGCGATATATTAGGCTTGCGTTATTCCCCAAATCTGTTTGAGCATGCGCGCTTCAATAATTTTTACTGAAACAAGTAAGTGCGTTCTTTTAGACCCCCGTATACTGTATTATGTAAATAAATTATTCATTTTTACATACTTGTAAAACTTTGATTAGTGTCTTTGCGGTTTTCATTTTGCAACTTAATTTTGTCTTTTACTTGTTGCACGGTCATTTCCTTATAGTTTGAACAATTCTTGATCTTGCATTTTATCGAAAACATGATTTCTGAAAGATTTTGCTCTCTTTTTTCTCAGATCGACCATTCCACTACCCCCAAAAATTTTCATCCTTTTTTCATATTTCTTTTGACCGTTTCTTGATAAAGTTTGGACCATCTCCTTTGCCAAACTATCTTTCTCTTCCTCTAACTGAGAATATTTTCTTCGCCACTCTTCTCCCAATTGACTGCATGGTATGCTGAGCTATATCATCATATCTTTAATGAACATCAATTCATTAACCAATCTGGTGGATGAGTACACTTTACATTAAGTTCTCTCTTTTTTCTGCTTCCTTTAGCATTTTTGTACTTAGTGACGACAAAGCTCACTTCTCGTCTTAGCTTTTCTTGTATACGAAATCCAAGTATAGCCCTGCTGACTTGAAACCATCCATTTGAAATCTAGCTATTAAATAAGTCAAACTAATAAAAAAGTCGCCTTTTGAATCCATTTGCCCGGCCATTCTATGCCAAAAATCCAAGAGGGGATAAGGAATCTTAAAACATAAAGCAATTGCAAATCTATTAACATTTTCTTGGCTAATGTTTTACAAAGGCGGATTAGTGATATTCAATTTATATTTAAATTTTTTGACTTCGAGGTCACTCAACGGCGACGTCTTGAAAAATCCCGCGATACAATTGATCAGCAGCTTCTACGACAAGTGAATCGCAATATAAATACTTACACGAAGTACTCTCAGTATGAAAATAAAACTTGGCGTTCAAAACAGGTCGGCAAACCCCAGCATGCTACACAGGGGGCATGATTTCAACTTTTCCACTTTTTCCTATATGTAATTCACTCTTATTTGGATGCCATTAAGATTACCTGAATTAATTATCTTTCGTGCATTGTAAAAAATGTTGTCTTAGATTTCCGGTAATGCGGAGTTCAAAACTGCTCTCCAAAGAATAGAATAGAATAGAAACTTTATTTCACGAGGGAAAACGTATTAACCGTAAAAGTTATCTAACATACGGCCCTCGCACTATTTTGATATTTACAGGCGTAAAATAAAAAGTATTGAAGATTACGACTATCTACATTTGAGAAAAAAAATAATTAGTAATGAATACAATTACAATTTAGTAAATATTTACAATTTATACAAAATAGATCTTTGATATGGTTAGTAATGTCTTTTAAGCTTGTTAAGAAAGATTTTACGAATTTTTTGTTTGGCGTTAGTATATGAAGAGCAAGATGGCGAAGCAGCAAATCGCTATCTAAGCAATTAAAAAGAATGGAAGCACTGTACAGAAATGTTCGTTTACCAGAGTCAGTACGCGGGAAGGGGGTTGAAGGTCATATGCGCAAGCTCTAGTCAGAGCCCGTTGTCGAATAGAAGATAAGAATTTAAACATTTGCTTAAATGAAGATGGAGCACTGGGATTTGTGAGAATGTTAATCAGTAAGAGAAGTTTCCTAAATTTAACAATATCAAAGATTGGTATTATTCGAATCTGGGAAAAAAAAAGACTCGACTTTTCCCAACTTACAGAGCAGTAGATAAGACTTGGATTAATACAGGAGTTATAAAAACGAGGAGCACAGTCCTTAGTTAAGAAGGGTTTAATCTTGCGTAAAGCCTAGTTTCCATTTGGTCGTTAGTTGTCGCTGGCACGACAAGTGGTAGATGTGAAATAGTCTAATATAATAATAGTCTTTTGTGTGTTATATGCAAATCAGTCTTAATGATTGCAGAGTTTTGTAAAGTTTTGTTGACACTCTATTACATCAGCCACTTGTCGTGCCAGCGACAACTAACGACCAAATGGAAACTAGGCTTAACAAAGCAGGTCTACTATTGATTGTTGAACACATAAGTTGTCAATATGCTTGGTCCAAATTAAAAACTCGTCAAGCGTTAAACCCAACACTTTTGCCTGCTTCACCTGTGCAAATATGTTGCCATTAAGAGTAACTGATAGAGAACGGTCTGAAGTATTAAAGAGGTCCAGTAAGGATTAGTAATGAAAAATCGCACGCGTTGTTTGGCGAAATATTGATTTGATTTTGGTGTTTAATGACACATTTTCGCATAAACAATGAATTACAATGTGTTTACATTCAAAGTCAAATTTAATTTATAGATATTTACACGGTCATAAAATTTAAGATAAAATAGGTAAAGAATATTATTAATATATAAGTTAAGAATGTTAAGTTAAAAATATTGTTAAAATATAAATTGTTCAACCATTTAATCTAAGGTAGGTTTCTTTCTCTATTTCATGGCATTCAGTTCAACAATTGCTCTTGGAAAGAAACTGTTTTTAAAACGTTCAGTTCTGCACTTATACAATTTCAGATTATTTAGGTTTCTAATATTATATTGTTGAGCACAAACTCTAGATTGTGTTACGTGTTCAGCAAGGGGACCTGCTCGTTTAGCAATCTTCTGTAAGGTATTATACAGGTTTCGTTTCGCCTGTCGCTAAGTCTTGTGCAATTAGCCAATTAGAGAGCTTCGTCGTATGAGTGACCAGGAAAGATAATGCGCATGGCACGCTTTTGTACTCTTTCCAGTTCGTCAGACAGATAGCGGGGTATGGCGTAATTCCATACCTAATAATAATAATAATAATAAATGGTTTATTCACATATCTTGGCATTAATACAATGAATTATGATATGTTTACATAAATTCAATAAATTATCTAAAATATTAAAATCTATATATAATATATAACTAAAATATATATATATAATATACAACTAATTAAACTATCATTGAAGTTTGTTCATTAACTCAAAGCACATTGCTGGAATAAAACTATTTTTGTATCTATTAGTACGACACTTTGGCAGAGACAAACAGTCCTTATTACGCAAAGTCCGTCCGTGCGCGGCCACCCATGTTGGTGGCAGAAGGTGGTTCAGTCGGTTGTTGGGTTTAGCAATCTTCTCAAAGGTTTTCGTACACAAATCGTGTCTCCTAGTGTCTAAGCGTGCAAACTGTGCATGCGTACTCTAGGACTGAACGTACCAGGGCAATGAAAACTGGCAGCAGGTCAGCCGATGGAACGCCACTTCTTCGCAATATGCGCAAAATGTACAGGCGCTTAGAAGCTTTCTTCACGAGAATGTTGACATTATCATTCCACTTCAGATGGTCATTAAAGGTGACACCAAGTACTTTAAATGATGATACGATACTGAGTGGATTCCCGTTGATATGCAGGGAGACAATGTTTGGACTTTGTCTTAAAAAGCTAATCACCATTTCTTTGCATTTCTTAACATTCAAACGCATGTCATTCTGCTCTGCCCATTGTTGTATTTCATCTAGGTCAGATTGTAATGTCGATTGGTCACGAATAGATAGAGATTCAGAAAGAGTAAGATCGTCAACATATTTCCAGTGACTTGTATGTGGAGACTTTAGTTCTAGATCGTTAATCATAACAAGAAATAATATCGGTCCCAGCTTAGTTCCTTGTGGGACACCTCCGTTAACACTTCCCCATGCTGACTGAAATCCACCAATTTTAACTAGTTGACGACGATTAGAAAGAAAGTCACAGATCCATGGAATAATGCACCTTCTAACGCCAAGTAATATTAGTTTTCCAATGAGGATGTTGTGATTTATCCGGTCAAACGCCTTACTGAAGTCTAAAAAGCATACTCTAAGATAGTGCGAGGGGGCGTCAAGGGTACGCAGCCAATTATTTACCATATCAATCAAACAAAAACTTGCAGATGAACCCTTTAGACTGCCAAACTGCTTGGGGTCTATTTTGCTTCTGATATCATCCATCATCCATCTTACAACGAAGTCTTCGAGGATCTTGGACAAGCATGCGGTAAGGGCGATTGGACGGAGTTCGTCCTCACAACATACAGACTGAGTTTTAGGAATAGGAGTTATGCTAGCGTCCTTCCAATCAGATGGAACTATGCTCGAAGATAATGACTCGTTAAAGATGATACACACTGGTTCAGCTAGTTCATATGCAAATTCTTTAATTACGCGGTTTGGAATACCGTCCAGGCCATGCGATTTAAAAGGCTTGACTTTGAGGAGTTTATGACAGACCTCAATAGGTGTAATTATTGGAACCGGCTGAGGAGCGGGTAAGTAAGCTGGTAGGAAACCAAGATCGAGGGGTGGAAGATCAGCATTGATAGACAGGAAATGGTCGTTTACTACGTTAGCAAGATTGGTCCCAGAAAGAGCAACGCCGTCCTTGATAATATTAATAGGCGTAGATGACGCCTTCTTTTTCCCAGAAATTTGTTTGACACAGTCCCACCATTTCTTAGGATTAGAGAATTTTAGGTGTTGGACCTTATTAACATAATAAGTGTGTTTCCGTGAACGAATCTCATACTGCACTTTGTTCCTATAATGACGCCATAACGCTTCATCGCCGCTATGGAAGGCTCTTTGTCTTTTCATAATAAGTTGCTTCAGGATAGGTGACATCCACGGTTTGTCAGTATCGTGGATTTTGATTAATTTGGTCGGAAAGAACTGGTCGATAGCTGAATGAAGCTCCGTAGTGAAAGACACAGTCAGGTTAGTAGCACTGACGGGTTCCTGGATGTCTGTGAACCACTCATGAGTACTGCACCACTTACCAAAAGCCTCACATGATGATTGTGTGAAGCGACGCACATAACGCTTTGTTGCGCGCGACCTGACTGTATTATTAGAACTGGTGTCTGCAGACCACATGATAGTATTATGGTCAGATCTACCAAGAGAAGCAAAAATAACCGGTGCACGGTACAGATGAGATAAGTTCGTCACAATTAGGTCTAATATATTGTTACCTCTGGTTGGATCTTGAACGACCTGTTTAAGATTATGGTTCGTCAAAATATCAGTGATATCTAAGCAATTAAAGTCGCCTGAGATAACAATACCACAATCAGGATGTGCAGACCGAATCAGGTCTACACTACCAATAATATATTCAACAAGATCGTTCTGTTTCTGTGCAGTAGCGTCCGGAGGACAATAAACAAGGCCTAACATTATTACGGACAACGGACGTGGGAGGCGGTAAGGGCGAAGCCAAACCCACATACATTCATAAGCAGCATTCTCGAGATCTTGCCTTCTTTTCGAGGGGATATGCGAAGATATGTATGCACAAACACCACCGCCACGACCAGTAGACCTGTCATTGCGGTGTATATTAAAGCCATTGATAGATAAAATATTATTATCAATGTCTTCGTTTAACCACGATTCAGTAATGGCAATGATGGCCATTGGGGTAGATGACGCAAAGGCAGACAGTTCGTCAATTTTCGGCAGCAAGGATCGTACATTCATCAAGCAAAAACGTGGCAGAAGCTTGTTGTATCCAGAATTATGAACAACGTTGTTATTCTGTTCTGCTTCAGTAATTCTAGTGTTGTAATTTGTATTCAAGATGGAAATTTGAATATTTAATAAGTTGGCACTATTCATTCCACGTTGCTTTGCAATAGCATTTTGGCACCTAACGAATGGTTTAATGGTGTTTATAACTTTTCCACTTGCTCTCCTTAGATGGTTACCGCCACGTTGCCCTCTGGCGAGCGACAGCAAGTTGTAAAACTTAAGTTTCTCCCACACATAACATGGCAAAGATCGATGCATTAATCGATCACCCGATCCAAATTCATAACGTGATTTCCAGCAATTTCGCATTGAAATAAGTATCTTTCTTGAATAAACCAGCATGTCGATAGCCCGTAAATAGTATGGATCCAAAGATCATATAAAATTGGTAAAAAGAACGAAGTATTCTAGTAGAAAATCGATAAAAATTTCGGAGCTTAAAAGTATGCAGCCACCCTCGGGCGCAATTACATTGCACCTCACAACAATATTCCAGAATAGAACGAATAAGCGCGAAGTATATGTTGGTAAGATCAGCAGGGGGGACACCACTGCGGCATAATATTCGAAGACCGTATAACCGTTTGGAGGCTTTGGTGACGATTGATCGAATTTGCTCGTCCCATTTAAGATTGTTTTGAAAAATTAAACCCAACACTTTGTGCGATTGTACCGTTTCTAGCACGTGACCATCGATTGTCACAGATGGTAGCTTCGGTAGAATCAAGGGTTGACTGAGTGGCCGAGAAGCTGTTCGATGTAAGATTTTCAGAAGATGTGACATCGTCTACAAATTTCCACATTTTCGTGCCTGGGGAATTTACTCTCAAATCATTAATCATAATGAGGAACAATATTGGACCAAGTTTAGTCCCTTGAGGGACCCCAGCTGTCACTGGGAGCCAGCTTGAAAAGGGTTCTCCAACTTTAACTCGTTGTCTTCGATCACAAAGAAAGTTTATAATCCAGGGTATTAAAGACCGCCTAACGCCCAGGTCTAGCAGTTTTTCAATGAGAATATTGTGTCCAATGCGGTCGAAAGCCTTCGAGAAATCTAAGAAGCTAATACGAATGTGTTTACCGTTGGAGTCCGAGTCCAAATGCGAGAGCCAAGAGTGGAGCATATCGAGGAGGCAATAGGTGGTTGACGTTCCTTTCAAACAGCCAAATTGGCAGGGGTCAATCTTTCCCTTGACGTCGTCAATTAGCCAACTTACAACAAAGTCCTCCAGCAGTTTGGAGAGGCAAGAGGTCAACGATATTGGTCTAGTATCACCTTCACATTCGGGTTGTTGTACCTTCGGGATTGGAATGATATTGGATTCTTTCCAAATTCTCGGGACGACGCTAGAGGAAAGGGATGCGTTAATTATGGTGGTAACTGGGTCGGCTAGCACGTGAGCAAAATCTTTTAGAAATCGACTTGGTACATTATCAGGTCCTGTTGCTTTATAAGGTTAAAGAGCCAATACTTTTTGACAGACGTCGTAAGGTTGAACGGATAAAAAGGCGTCATTAGCCGGTAAGAATGCGAACAGTAAATTTACATCAAATGTCGGAATATCCGCGTTGACAGAGACGTAAAATTCATTAAGGGCACTTGCTAGTTGTTCGTCGTTCAGAGTTTCCCCGTTATGTTCTAAAGAGAAAGATTTTGCTTTCTCAGGTTTACCGGACATTTTGTTGACCATATTCCACCATCTACGACTGTCAGTGGTTTTTAGGTGCTGAACTTTGTTCTTATAGAAAGACGTTTTTCTTTCACTTATTTTATTACCTTGCGTCTCAATGAAAGCCAAAGGGAATTGTTCCTGCTATGGAATGCTTTCTGACGATCTTTTATGAGGGTTTTAATGGCTGGTGTTACCCAAGGTTTATCGGAATGGTGGAATTTTACCAACTTAGGAGGAAACAGTATACGGTCAATTGCTTGCACAAATTGTGATGTAAAAGATGTTATTAGATCATCAACTGTGGCTGTAGGCCCAAGTTCACTAAACCAATCCTGGCTTGTAGCCCATCTCCCAAAAGCGTCAATACAAGATCCAGGGTATCGACGTACCAGACGTTTAATAGACTTGGTGTGCAAACTTAGGTTTGACTTCGTTAAGTCAGGAGAGACCATGTGACAATATTGTGATCTGAGGATCCAAGTGGGGCTAGAACTTGGGGGGCGTCATAAAGGTTTGATAGGTTGGTAATTATAAGATCTAGAATAGCCAAGCCTCTCGTTCGTGGGAGCCTGGACCAATTGCTTTAAGTTATGTCTTGATAAAAGGTTCGCTGTTTGGAAATCATTAAAATCGCCTAGGAAAACAAGACCACAATTGGGATATTGGTTGCAGAAGCCGCCGAGAGGGGGGCAGGGGGGGGGGCAAATTGCCCCGAGGTGCTGGGGGCCCCTGAAAATTTTTTGTTGGGCCCCAGTCTTTTTTCTGTGTTAAATATTTCCGCGCAAAGGACAACATATCTGTTTTATTGGGCTAAGTACCGAAATTAGGCATAAAAAATGAGATAAAGTCCCTGGAAAGTGTGTGCAATCTACTCGTCCGGATAATGACCCCTAATCTACTCGTTCGGAAATGATTTTGACCCCTGAAATGGTACACTGACCGAAATTTTTTTGGCGACGGGGGGGGGAGAGGGAGTTGTTGTCCGAAAAAAATTTTTCCGGAAAATTTTTTTTCAAAAAGGGGGCCCCCCAAAAAAAATTTGCCCCGGGCCCCCACCAACCTCTCTGCGGCACTGCATAGAATATCCGCGCTATTGGTTAAATATTAATTCAGGAGGTAATGTTCATGTTCGGGCAACCCAGGTGGGTGGTAGACGGCACAGACTGCAATGCCTGAGAGGGGTCTAGGTAGGCGAGTGGGGCGTAGCCAAAGCCACAAGCACTCAAAATTGTCGCTTTCAAGGTCAGTTCGACGCTTAGCATGGATATGCTCAGAGAGATAAACACAAACCCCACCTCCACGTCGATAAGGGCGATCCCTTCGGAAAATGTTACAACCACTATTTGAAACAAGGTTATCTTCTATATCATCATTCAACCATGCTTCCGTTACTGCCACCAAATTTACTGTGTTCACGGCTAGATTTGAGATAAGTTCATCAACCTTTGGTAAAAGGGGACGTGCGTTTATTAAAGCCAATTTTGGGAGCATGGGTTTCATAACTTTGTTCGTTTCAACAGGGTTACACCGCCTTACTCTTATTGAGTTAGATGCGTTCCGCATATTTTGCTTAGGTCTGTGACGACGGTTACGATAAGAAATTCTGTGGCCTATCCCTATAGCTATTTTCTCGGTTGGAATATTTATAAAATTTTGTCTCCCCACATGATAGCCTATGCGAGGTGTCATTTGAATGCCCTAGCACTAAGTTGATCCCACAGGTGCATAAACTTCTGCTTCTGGAATTTAAAATAAAAAAGCAAACCGTGTGTTAGTGTAATCGTTTTGCTTGACTCGGGCGTTAAAATATTTGGACAAAGCGAAATGCTTAAATGTAAATACAAGTTCATTAAATTCCCAGGCGTGTAATCACACGCGTTTAAGAGCGGCTTAAGAACGATGAGATGATATCTACAGGGTGTCTCAAAAAAACCGCTACCTTGGAAATTCACCATTGTTCTAATTTGAATGCCTGAGTGTTATGGGTGCATGAACAATTTGAATGGAATTTTATGCTTGAAATACTCTTTGCTTTGTGCTCAGTTGAGCCATTTGCTTAACATTCACTAATATGTAATTGAACGATTTTCGTGCAGTTATACTTTTGTATGAACCTACTTTCAATTCTCAGGATAAACAATTTCGCTTTTCAAGGATATTTTAATTCCGAAGATCTTTAATATATGCATCCTTTTATTATTATTATTATAGAAAGATTGCACATTGAATAGCTAACAGTAGGTAACTAAATTAGAACGCGCATTACATATATATAGAAGATATACATCGGTTACTGAACTATCTAAATTAGTATTATAAAAGTTTCAATAGAGCTAGTTATGTTAAAAAAAGAGAGTTATTAACAAAGGTTCAAATTGGCGAAACAAATGGGCTGATCCAAAAACTATAACTACGTGTTAAAAATGTTTCGATAAAAATATATAAAGTTATATTACTAATTCATGGCTTCAACAAGGTTCAGGCATTCAAATTAGAACAATGGTGAATTTGTAAGGGTAGCGGTTTTTTTGAGAGACCCAGTATAGTGTCACTTTTATTTGGGACACCCTGTAGTATAGACTTCCTTAAGTGATTTGCAGTCGTTTATAACTGAATTGACTGGATTTTCTTTAACCATTTCACTATTATTGCTTTTGTTTCTATTCCCATGAGACTTTTCAATAGAAAAAACTTTCCCCTCCAGTTCGCAAATTCGTGACTTTAAGGTCAAGTTCTCTCTATTCAATCTGCATAAATCTTGTTTACTTGTATTTATAATTTTAACTTGTTCAGAAAGATTTTCTAACAAATTTACCATTTCCGATTCGATCTTTTCTTTAAAAATGAAAAAAAGTGCCTCCATTGTAACCGAATTATCATTAACACACTTCTGATATGGAGTAGAATTACCGATTTCTTGGGCGAAATTTCTAGTACAGTCCTCCCTCGGCAAGGCGGTCGCATTATAAAATGAATTGTCAATAAAATCGTCAAGTTCCTTGAGCGTTGAGGTATCAGCAACCGATGCCGTGTCTTTGCTTATAGGTGTGTTAGTTAGGTCATCAAAATAAACCCTTGTGGCCCCAGCCGATTTCTTGTCTATATATTGACTTTAATATGCACACTGTGCCGTTTAATGTTTAATCGGCACGGTTTTTCACTAATCAGAATCGATTAAATTGACTAAAATGATATTAACGGCTTATTCACTTTGCTTGATCGGTACTGTGAATATCAGACCGACGCTTTTTAGTATGGACCGAGCGACGAAGGAGCGACGTTCATGCGCAAAACAGAGGTCTGATATTTCAGGAACAGAACCGACCAAGCGAGGTCAATAATCGGTTTATTATATGGCTGAACTGAGTCTTTGAGCATATGCTTTTTGCGCAAATTAGATGGACTATCGTCAGTTTCACTGGGTAACAATATACGGTAGGCATGCATGCTCAATCAAATACAATTTGGTTGTTCAAATTCACTTTATTTATACTGGATGGCTCTATCAGTTCTGAACTGTTCTTTCTAGAGTTCCAGTAAGGATCATCTCTTATTGATCCAGTGTTACTACAAGAAGAAACCTAAACCAAACTAACTTTAATCATACTGGATAGCTGTATCAGTTCTAAACTGTTCTCCCTAGAGGTCCAGTAAAGATTATCTCTTATTGATCAAGTGTTACTACAGGAGGAAACCAAAACTAACTTTTTAAATAATGGTTAAGTGGTTAGCTCTATTAGTTATAAGCTGTTTTATCTAGAGATCCAGTAAGATTATCTCTCATTAATTCCGTGTTACAAGATGAGGAATCTTAAACTATATATTTATTTTGGATAGCTGTACAGTTTTGAACTGTCCTACCCAGAGGTCCTGTAAGGGTCAATGAGAAAACGGAGTACGTGAAAAAACCGCAAAAGTCCCTGAATATTTTGAGTGAAAAACTTGAGTGAAATAATTCACCCACAAAGAATCCAAAGAACTAGTCGGCTAATTCAAGTTAATATTTCCTTAAATTTACTCAAAGTTATTGTAGGTACATGCATATTTTACTTGAATCAAAATACTCGGGGAGTTAATAGCACTCTTATTGTGTGTGATCCAGGTGAAATTATAATCAGACGGTTAGATGTTACAGAAGCCTAACTCTATATACAGTAGGTGAAAAGCGTATGAACTAACCACTGGTTTTTAATTATTTATTTTGTTTCAGGTGTCACACTTTTATTAGGCAGCCTGAGCCTAAATGAAACAAAAAACTTACGGAAATTGGTAAGGATGTAACTCATTTGATTATGAAACAAAGAGGAGTGTGCATGGGAGAATCACCTCGGATCCCCATTTGTTATGTCTACGTTGCCATTTCCTTGCGCGTCCTAATAACATTTGTAATGTAGTCTACACGATGTTTTCTAGTTTGATGCAATGTGCCAAAAGCGGGTCACTCGAGTTTTAAGGTATGTTACAAAATTATTAATTTCCCAACATATATATGTTAGGTATGTTATTATACGTAATATAAGCCTCAATTTAAGGTAAAATTCAACCACAAACGCTTCGCAAAACGTTTTAAAGTCACTAGTGTTCTTTATAAAAGTAAACTGCCTTTTAAAATGGCTTTATCGATAAACTTTTGCAATAAAGCGATTTAAAGTTCTCGCTTGCAAATAACTTTGCTTTCTTTTTTATTTAAAAAATTCAATATCATAAAAAAGGGAATCAATAGAATTAAAGATACACTGAAATTATAAGCTGTCTTGTTTAGTTGTTTCATAATCTTGTTTCATAATGTAAGTCTTGTTTAGTTCTTTCAAATGTGTCAATGTGAGAGTGCTACTGCTCAACGGATTAATCAGACTATCTAATGTACTTTACTATCTTACTGCATGCGTCTAATGCCAGACAATTTTGCTCATCAAGGGAGAGTGCTGGATCTCGATGGGTCGACTAGTATAATTGCAAAGTAATTACTTTGGACAACTGTATAGCTTACATAATTATATATGTTCACTACATGCATAAATGCAACCATGTAAATCAATTCAAACCATGTAAATTCACATTAGAATTGGTACATTTAAACCAAGAGAATGAGCATAAAAACCTGAGATATTATGTGCATCAACCCCATGCCACCCCCACCCCCACCTTAATCTTAGTATCCCGAGGGGTTATAATCTTTCAAACAGCAAAATTATTGTTTTGTATGTTCAACGTATACTCACACATGAAAAAGTTGAATTTTTGGGTTTTAAAATTGTTCAGAATTCATTGTCCGTAATTCAAAATTGTTCAGAATTCATTGTCCTGAGATGATGTGCATCAACCCCATGCCGACCCCCACCCCCACCTTAATCTTAGTATCCCGAGGGGTTATAATCTTTCAAACAGTAAAATTATTGTTTTGTATGTTCAACGTATACTCACACATGAAAAAGTTGAATTTTTGGGTTTTAAAATTGTTCAGAATTCATTGTCCGTAACAGTGCATTTACCAGCACTACAAAACATAATTCTTCCCAGTATACTGCACTTCCCTGACTGGGGAGGGGGAATTTCCACATAAGCGATCTATATCCACTCCCCCCCATACTTGACTCTTGCATGCACCTCCCCCCGCCTTTCAAAATTATAAATTTGGTGCTGTTGACATGAAGTGCTCCTCAATTTTAAATTTCAAAACTTTCCTACTGTGCCTATGGTGAGTAATTAAACCTTAAGAAATCTTTCACTATAAAAATAATGTCAACTGCATAAAAAAGATCCAGAAGTTTGTTTCCAAGATGTTGACACATTACTTAATACTGAATGTATGTACAGCAGGAAATTGAAAAAATTGTTAGGAGGTCATGAGGGAAACTCTGAAAGCCCTTGAATGAAAGCTGAATAACTGTTATTTTAAAAAAATGTTGAAGAACCAATTTTGCAAAGTCTCTGTCAAATTAAACTAAATAATTATATTAATTACTTTGTCCGCATTATAACACTTTTTGTTTGACATGTGGAAACACCACGTAAATTTATTAATGCAAAGCTTAGGATGAAGCAACTATTTTGGCGATTGATAGTCATAAGTTCTCTCGCAAAATGAGAGAGTCAATTGAAATTGAGAAGCACAATACTATTGATCAGGAGGGAAAGCCACTAGATAGTACGTGGCGTGCTCTCTTTAATGTGCAAAATTAATTTCTCTTGTCTTGGATGCGCACGCGTTAATTGGAATCACTTCATTACGTTTGAAATGACGTGGTTGATGTGCCGTTTAATTAAATTTCAAATGGCGCGAGCCAACAGATCACGACACTCTTGTATATAAAAGAGCGTGTAAATTAAACAAGTCATATTATTAGCACAGAATAGAAAGTACGACCAGAAGTCTCACTGAGCCAAAATTATGTCCGTGAGTTTTATGCGCAGGCGCGAACCAGCAAGTGTTACACGAGCCATCAAACCATAGAAATTATAACAATGTGATTAGAAGCGAACTTTCTCTAAGCCTCATTTAAATGTAATAATTTTCTTTTTAGTAACGACCAGAAGGCTTTTTTTAAAAAAAATTTAATAAATTGTAACAACGTTTCGGAGTTTACTCCATCATAAACTCCATTTATCAGTTTACTCCATCATCATTTATACGTGCGTATAAATGTAACCTGATGATGGAGTAAACTCCGAAACGTTGTTACAATTTATTAATTTTTTTTAAAAAAAGCCTTCTGGTCGTTACTAAAAAGAAAATTATTATAATTAATAATTGCATAATTTGCAGTAATAAATTTACGTGGTGTTTCCACAAACAAAACTATTATATGTTTTATCGCAATGCAAACGTACAAAGAACTTATTAAATGGCATAATTGTTTTATGGATTAACAGATTTTTGTAAAATTGTCAAGATAATTGCATTTACCAAGAGAAATCATTTTCTTGAAATAAAATTTGCGGGTTATCGATGTCGTTTTCAAGGTTTTTGTTCTAAAGTCAAAATATCCACCTTATCCCAACGTCATCGTCGCCATAGCAACGGTAGTTCTGTAACTTTTGTGCTAGAGACCTTATTCATAAATCGTGACGAGGCCTCGTATCCTAGGATACGGGAACAAAACGCGGGAAAACAAGCGAAAACTGCTTGACAAGCCAAATTCAGATGCTATTGTGTTGACTTTAACGGCTTGTTTCTTGTTGCTTTTTG
Source organism: Paramuricea clavata (assembly GCA_902702795.2). NCBI lineage: Eukaryota > Metazoa > Cnidaria > Anthozoa > Malacalcyonacea > Plexauridae > Paramuricea > Paramuricea clavata. The sequence goes on from CACRXK020000889.1 coordinate 41,324, forward strand.
CGATTTATAACGATTTTTGTGTGTATTTCAAGACTTTGTGCCCACAACGAAAGCGATAAACGGGTATATTATAAAAGCGACCGGTTTTTCTCCCGTTTTTGTGTGGAAAAAATGACAACGTAGCGATGGTGTTTATCCAGAAGCGAAAAACAGTATTTTACTGAGATTTTATCGTCAATATAAAGGTTATTCCGTGAAAAATCAAGACAACTATGGAATGGAAGTATAATTTTTCGAATTTGACATAAATATGAAAGAAAATAACAGTAAAAAATCACAAGAGAATGTCAAATGTTATTGATTCGTACGGAAAAATATGAACTATGGCTGTGGCTCGATAACATTCTGCAAGCAGCTTACAAGTTTAAAAAATGAAGGCTACATTACCTGAGTGAGTTGTAATCTTATTTCTTCAACAATAGTTTCATATTTCGTACGATTTTGGTGTTGTATAGACGTTTTTGTAGCCTTGTTGGTTGTTTGTTTTGCCCATACAAACTACGACAATAATACAAAGTCAAAGGTTTCCTTTTTCGAATGACTCCAGCATCTTTAGCTTTAAATATCATGTTATATTTTCTCAGAAGTATTTTTTCAACTTTCACGCTCAGTTTTATAGATATTATTTTCGAAAAAAGCCGTAATATTCACGAAAAAAAGCTGCCATAGCCGACAGCAAAAAAAACATTTTGTCAATTTTCCCGCGTTTTGTTCCCGTTTCCTAGGATACGAGGCCTCATCACGATTTATGAATAAGGTCTAGAATTCAAACTCTTTAGAGGTTGTTTTACTTAATTAAGTAAGGCACTCTTTGTTTTCCTGCTATTCATAGGCCTTATTCATGCATAAATCGCAATCATGCACGGCGTGCCTCGTATTCTAGGAAACGGGAATAAACGCGGGAGAACAAGCGAAAACTGCTTTAACAAGCGAAAATCCGATATTATTTGGTCGACTTTAAGGCTTGTTTCTTGTTGCTTATTTCGATTTATAACGATTTTTAATTTGTGTGTATTTTAAGACATTGTGCCCACAACGAAAGCTGTAAACGAGTGTATTATAATAAAGATAAATTTTTCTCCGTTTTTTTTATGGCAAATACGACAATGTATAGCGATGGTGTTTATCCAGAAGCCAAAGCAATATTTTACTGAGATTTTAACGTCAATATATAGGTTATTCCGTGAAAAATCAAGACAACTATGGAATAAAAGTATAATTTTTGGAATTTGGCATTAAATATGATGAAAACAAAAGGGCATAATCACAACGTCAAATGTTATTGATTCGTACGGGAAAATATGAACTATGCCTGTGGCTCGATGACATTCTGCAAACGGCTTACTAGTTTATGCTTGTAATCTTATTTCTTCAACAATAGTTTCATATTTCTTACACGATTTTGGTGTTGTAGACGTTTTGTAGCATCGTCGGTTGTTCGTTTTAGCCATATAAACTATAACAATACAAAGGTTTTATTTTCCGATTGATTCCAGCAACTTTTGCGTTAAATATCATGTTATATTTTCTCAGATGTATTATTGCAAATTTCAACCTCAGTTTTATAGATAATATTTTCGAAAATATCCGTAATATTTTCGAAAAAAAGCTGCCATGGCCGACAGCAAAAAACATTTTGGCAATTTTCCAGCTTTTTTCCCCGTATCCTAGGATACGAGGCCTCGATCACAATTTATGAATAAGGTCTATACAATTAATTGTCCAAGAACAGGGTCTATCAAAGAAATTCCAGGGCTTGGGACAAAAAAATTTTTCGGAAAAACAAAATTTTTAATTACACCTTTTGTGGCACCCCTTTTGCAATTTTTGGGGCCCTTCAACTTGGTGCCCGGGACAAATTGCATCCCCCCCCCCCCCCCCCCTGAAAGGCCAGTCCAAGAATACGGATCTAAATAGTAAATTTTCCATTTTTAAAAAACTGCATGTACAGTATCAAGCATAAAATTGTTTTGTTTACGTTTTAAAACATATTAAGCTGCGAGATGACATTTTCCCGTGTTTTCATGCAGTAATAGTAACACGCTTTTCAACCGATCTTCGTTTGCGTGCTATAAATGTTATATTATAAATACGGCTTGAAGGGGAAGTTTATTTTAACGTAGTCCAATTGCTGCTCCATTTGCCTCAACCCAACGATCACTGGATGTATAACAACCACCTCCTCCGTAATGCACCTCAGTCAAGTAAAAGAAATTACTAGGTATTCTCTCTGTTAAAACCATTCCAGTGTTCCTCCAATCTACGGCAACCCTTCGGGCTTCGTACATCAGATTACCGTCGTGATACGTACTCGGCTTCTGTTCACGATGGTTGGGAAAGAATGAAAAGTAACTGTTGGTGGGGAAAGAGTTATGATTATATGTCACTTTGATATTGTTGGACAGGAATCCGTTAATGTAAATTCATGTGCTCAGATAGAGATAGTCCAACATGAACGAATTTTGAGGGCTGTTGTAAGTTCTACCCGGGCCTAATAAAGAAAATAATATTAGTAAGCCAGAAGTTTTGTGTAGAAGCTTGGGAGAATTGGAATTTTACCAATATGCAATGCTTCATAATCCCAAATTTGCGTTTCCCTTATCCCAAGCTACTATAGTCTCCATTACCACATATATTGCCATTAATACTACGACAATCACCATATACCATGGTACTATCATGGATAATAAAAAACACTGGATAGGAAACTCATTATCACGCGCATGATGTCTTTTCAGCGTGCTGATGGCGTTTCAATCTTGTTGAAAATTATGACATCACTAAATTCAAAATAAGTCCGCGTTACTTTAGCAACAATACAATACAATGGAAACTCCGAAGAAATTCATATTTTTTATTCAATGTTTCGACTACTGTTCAGTCATCATCAGGAATTATGAAAGCTACTAAAATTTTAGAAGTTATAATATACACAGGTGTGATATAACATGATCTTATCTGTCCATAAGCCCTAATTAAAGATAGCAAGTTCTTTTGACAATTTAGTCCCATGGTTTAGTTCAGGTTTCTGTCTGTGGATATGCAATGCTTCTTTATATAGAAGCGACCAGTTCATAGATGATCAATAATTACAGTATTGTTCGGAACAATTTGATGTAGTAGTCCCGGGTTGTTAAAAGGTAAAACTAATAGTGGTTTAAGGTAGCTTTCACAATATAAGCTTTCATAATTCCTGATGATAACTCAACCACGTCATTTTACGATGGAATTAGCCATTCTGAAGTTGATGAGAGGACTGGGGACGAGTGTTAAAAAGTGCCCAAATTAAGAAATGAATCAAAGAACTAAAAAGACCACCTCAAAATTAGTAAGTAAACAAAGTTTGAAGATGTTTACATAAATACCTTTCGAATAATAAGCTTTCGAAAATTGTGAAATTACTGATTAATAAATTAAAAGATTGTTTTGGGGACGCGGTCCCAAAAACAAAAATTACAATACATTTCACAGTTGAAATATCACGATTTTCGAAGCATATTATTCAAAGGATATTCATATAAACGTCTTCAAACTTTGTATACTTACTAATTTTGTGGTGGTCTTTAAAGTTATTTGGTTCATTTCTTAATTTGGGCACTTTTGAACATTCGTCCCTAGTCCTCTCATCAACTTCGGAATGGCTAATATCTAAATATTGTTGAACGTTTTCAGGAAACATTTCAAGCATTAGATGGTAAACTACGCGGCACAAATTTCAATTAATATCAACTATAATTTCATCCTCGTACCCAGAGTCTTCTTGGAACAGATCCGGGTATTGTCTGATCACGTGACTCTACAAAAATTTGCTTCCCAAGGGGGAGTGGCAAAGTAATCAAATTACATGCTTCCACAGCAAACGTTAAACTTCAAATACCAGGAGTGCGATTGTTAATCAAAATTCGAAGCGCCCGTTTTAGCATTTTATCACCAGTCAAGTCAAGAAACAAATAAAATCGTATACTTTGAAGTTGGGTATTCTCTCTCAAACATGTTTTCATATCCAACCGGTCAGTCGTCAAAGTTTGTATTTTTCTAAAATATGCCATTTCTAGCTCATTAGATTTGTTGTTTGCAAACGTTGATTATCTTTGTGCCAATTTATTAATAGTACGCGACTTGTTTGAAGGTTGGTAAAGTTTTGAAAAATAACCTTTTGCCACAAATAACAATAGAGAGTTTAAACTTCACGTTTCTGCGAACAGCAAACGCAGGTTCGAAATTTCTTGGCAAAATTGCCGTTGAACATTTCAGTTTTCAAACAGCAAGTTCTTTTACTCTTTATTGCCTGAATAACGTAAAATTTTTCGTTGCCTGGCGTTTGCCGTTTGACGTATAACGCGTAGCTTAAACTCTATGGGGCGCCAAATGTAAAAAAAATGTTATCAGCAAGAATATGTCGAATTAACTAAATAATGATTTAGTTATGTAATACATTATTTGCAAACAATCGTTGTATTCTGAATAAATAATCCATAGGTTATTTATAAACAATCCAGAGATTGTTTGTTGCGACACTAAATAATCCATGGATTGTTTACTGGACTCCACATAACTGTTGATCTCATTAAGCGTACAGAACGCGTTCAAAGACGTGCGTCAAATTACATATTGAACCTACCGTTCTTGTGTGGAATCAGCTATAATCATCGTCTCTCATCATTGAATCTACTACCTTTGTGTTACCATAGTTAATAGAGGAGATGGTTTGGAAACTCGTTAGCATTACAATAAAATCACAATAAACCTCATTATCTATGTTGTTCAGGTTTATGCAAAAATCTGGTCTTTCATCGTCACGTGTGTATTGTATTTTTCTCAAGTCAACCAATAGGAATGTTCAAAATGTCTTATTGTTAAAGGCATGGATGGGCAATTGGACAAAACCGTCGCTATTGGCTGGTTGAGCAAAAATACAATACGCACGTGACGATGAAAGAGCACATTATTGCATAAACCTGAACAAAAACATAGATAGTGAGGTTTATTGTAAGGTTAATAAGTTTCCAAACCATCTCCTCAATTAACTATGGTGTTACTGGCACGTGTACCTAGACATATTGTTCTTTCTCAAATCACACTATGACATTATTAACCTAAGCAGCGACATACTACCACACCCTCAGAATTCAAGCCAACCTACCCGATCCACAAATCCCAACTGCCTACAATTTCAGTTTTCATCATGTAAAACATCTACCTATCAAAAATCATATCTAATAAGGACTAGTAGAGTCTGGAACGCACTGCCAGGGATTTAACTATTAATGGCATGGCAACCTTAAAGGAGTTTAAAAATCAGTCATGTAATATATGAACAAGGAGAGCGACTAGTGTTTCAGCGGGATATCCAAACACGAGGAAACAATGTATGAAAACATGAGCGCTAAGCACGAGTGTTTTCATATATTGTTTTCGATCGAGTGATTGGATGTCCCTGTGTAACACGAACTCTCGTGGTTTATATGGCCTCTCAAATGAATCGAGACGTAAAAGAATGTTTTTGCTTGCTGATTTGAATAGAATTCTTAACCAAGCATAACGTAATTAGGAATTCTATTCAAGTAATTTTGCATGCGTAATTAAGATATTTGATGAAAACACTAGTGACTATCATCAAATATCTTAATTATGTATGCAGCTAAATTCTCGTGGTGCTGTGTCTGACGGTGTTTGACCGCCGTATCCAAACAGCATCTTGTGATGGAATGATTACATGCTATTGGTTTAATTACTCATGAATTATTATCATTCATATTATTATCTCTCTAGCCTGGTTCACATTCATCGTAAACATCGGCGATGCCCATTGTCGGTGGTCATTGATGCATAAAATTGTTTTATGCATTTTCTTCTTCTAGAACATCGCCGATCAATGTGAACCAGGCTTAAGTTATGACGTTCACGATCCACGAACAAGGAAATCGGTTTGCTTAAAATGCAACCAAGTTCGTGACCAGCTGACAAGACCGATAACGTGTTGTTCTTAGATTTAGTTTACAGAAGTACCTTTCACATTGGTACCTATGGGGCCTATCCACGGGTTTTTTGAAGGTTTACGATTGTGCGGGTTTCAAACGTCTTCTGACTCAGTCAGCTTCCGGAAATGGAAGTGGTCGCAGTGTGAAAAGTTGAGTCTGATAGTTCGTTAGTAATTGATTTTCTATGTACGTATATAGTGTATTTGTCTAACATTTAGGGATCGCAGTAATTGGCAGAAACTGTTGCGATTGCCAATGCCATTTTTTGTGTTAATTTTGTTTAAATCTGGTAAAGTTAATAAATCAAATTAAATTATTAGCAACACTGATCTTACAAACTTACACTGCCACTATCATCATAACACTAATTCCATTCTGATTCACGTTAGTTCCGGTTCTGTCTATCTATTCACAATGTAACAAGTCACTGAAAAACCCTGATAGGGAGTGTGGTATATAGCTATGTAATATTCATATCCGTAACCACCAACACCAATCCTTATACCATAAAAATGGACGCAATCTAACTACTGGGAAACAAACAATTTGCTTTCCCAAACAAAGTGTTTGTTATCATTTTTTTTATTGGACACTTACAAACGCATACTGCGACCACAACAGCCATCACAAAGCACTACCCTTTTTGCACACCTCTACAGCAACCATTTTCATTTCCTAATCGGTCGTCGGCACCATGCAACTAACATCATTAGCAATGTAGCTTTCATAATCATAATTATACAAACTAACCTGAGTTTGTATTCTGCAAGACTACTAAAGGAGTTTGCGATTGCTCTCCCAGTTGTTGGATATGGGTGTACGTCTGACTTCCATCTTTCTTTTGAATGTACAGAAGAACTTGAGAATGGTTTGTGAAAAGTTGCGATACAAGGTTGGGTAGGGTTCCCTCCTTGACAGCCGACTTGGGTATAAAGGTGAAGCCTCCACCATGAAGAACCATTTCACAGTATACTGTCACCATTTTGTTATCGACAGAGATATCATAAAGTCCACTTGTAGCCCCTGCAGATTTTGTCAGAATATCTTTGCAAGAAATTGGTGGTAAGGAAATTGGTGGTGAGAGTTTCTAAAAATGGAACATTTTTCGAATTTAAAAAATATTTACCGTACATTCTAATAAGCTTCCACCACTCGAGTAAGCTCTTGTGTATGCACTCTGTTGTTGCCAGATTTCGGTAAAATGGTGGAGGAGGTGGGAAAGCTTTTTGGGAAGTACAACGCCTAACATCAACCGTGTACGCAGGTTTAAAAGAAACAACTTTTAAAATATAAACAAGAAATATCAATGAAAACAGCCAGGAAAGGTTTTGAAACATCTGTATTTATGCTGTGTGAATATCATATAAGTATTGCATTTCATCATCTAGGTGATGATCACTTTGGAATAGATTTTTATTATATTTAGCATTGAAAGATGCAGAGGAAGAGAATTGCTTTTTGTCACTCTCATTTACTCTAAATTTGCATCTGCATGCACGGCAATTCATGCATACAGTTCGGACTTTTCTGCCTAAATTACAGACAGGAGTCGGCAGTCAGGTCGTTATCAGACAGATTTAGATCGAGGAGGCGGACGTCAAAGACGACGTGAAAATGGCGTCAAAGCCATTTTCACCGCGTCGCCTTTGATGTCCGCGCCCTCAATCTAAATTTGTCTATATCCCAATTATGATAATTTTCCCTGTTTCTCATGAAATAGGTGTGCCCTTATCAGGGTCAGAATTTATTTTAAAAATAAGCATTGCCCTTTGCCTAATGCAACATTATTAAGAAATAAACTTGACAGATATAATTTATCAACAACAAACAAAGAACAACTTTTCTTTGAATAGCGGCAGGTCGCTTTCTGTCTTTCGCTTTGTATTGTCCTATTATTTTCTTCGATATTAAAGCTGTCAAGATCAACTAAACACGAATCTTCAGTCAGCCATCTTTGTTTTGACAGCGTCGAATATGGCGGGCCAAGACTACCTAAGATTACTTTTGACTTTGCAAGAACACCTGAGACATATGTAAAACATACCTGTACTTGCTGCAAAGGCAATTTCTGAGCTTAAAGACCTGATGGTGAAAACCCATCATCATCCCTTACTGCGCGCTGGGAGTTTAAAATTTAAGGTTTCAGAAGGACAACCTTAATTGAATCAGCTGTATATAAAATATAGTGAATATTTCTTACCGGATTAAGAATTTCAAGATAGTTGAATTCGTCATTAAGAACAGAATTAGTGCCTGCCTCGGAAAGGGCCATATTATTGAGCTCACACAGACCAAGATTTTCTCCTGTTGTTTTGTAATTTACTGACAAACACTCTTTATCTCTTGAACAATATATAGCACATTCATTCTCGGTCATTGCAAGCTTTGCACGAATCACGCTGTTGGACAAATATTTACCACGGTAGCGGTAATACAGCGCATTGTGCGGGGACATGTTTGCAATACATTCATTCAAGACACAGAAAAATATCAGGCACGACTTTAGGGAATGCGTCATCTTTGGTTGTGTGTTAAACGTTGCAATATCTTCCCGCGTATTTGCATTTAAGATAAATGCGTGTTGTTTGTAATGTTATTTAATAATAACTTCTTAATTACATTCATATGTTAATATTTAAGCTATAAATGCTGACAGTTTACGGTATATAGTTCTTTTAATTAAATTTGTCATAGCCGTAAATCAAATATGTTCAATCGAGGTGTGAACTTTATGACGGTTATAGGAAAATACGTATACCGGTCAGTTTAATGCACAATGATCTTTAGCAGATGGAAATTTCATCGATGTTTTATGACACTTCTTTCGCTGTTCGACTTTTATGATTACAAACTAAATACAAAGCTTTTAATGCAAACGAAATCCTATTTTATTTTATTTTCTATATAAGAATAAGTGACAAGAGGGCGGATTGCATGCAGCTGACCTTAATTTAGTGATTCCCAAAATGAAAACAATGTAAATTATTCATACATGACATCGTATGGTATTTTACGCCTTATATACGCGTAAAACCGCTCAGGTTGATGCAATACTGATGAAAACAGGATTGCACAATGTTTTGCTGCCCACATTGTTCATAGCTGTCAACAATATTGAACAATATTGTTACACCCGATTTAGGCTCAACAATATTGTTCAATATTGTTGACAAGTGTGAACAACGTGGGCAGCAACGTCAACAGCGGGCTCGCATTTTGACACAAAGCCAGATTATGTTTTACGATTACTGAATGTGGTTGAGTATGACATGAACAATTGTGAAGGCCGAAGTTTGTGTTATCAACCGGCAAGGCCGGCGAGGGGGGAGGGGGCAGGGGGAAAAATACCCGGAACCGGAGTGCTCAGAGGGGTCCTAAAATCTCGGTAAAATGTTCGTATTGTTTATCATCGCTTTATGTTTGTCCTGAACGAAATACGCCTACTTGCACCCTATCCGCTGATCGTCGTAATCGATCGTAAAACGTACCAAAAGTGAAATATACGTTTTCTCAGAAAAAAAAACGAGTTAGCTGAACATCGTTCACATTGCGTTTTTATCAGTTATGCGGCGATTTCGTTGATTGCGATTAGAAATAGTCTTGGCGTGGTCATGCGCCAGCGGGAGAGTGGAGAGGGACAGGGGCCCCTGTTCACAAACTCATCATTTCGTCCTGGGGCCGGTGGTTGGCTCTCGCCGGCCTTGTCAACCGGAGCCTGAGGTTGATATTTTGTCCTTATATTTTAAAAGTTGTTTTCTTTTAAACCTTCGAACGAAGCCGATCACGGCGCCATATTGCTTTCGACTTGTTTCCTCATTTCATATTCGTGTTTCTACTGCATGACGTCAAAAGAATGAATAATATGATCTTTTGTATGAACATTTTGACGTTCTAAGGTCGAATATGGCATTTTATGTATGTCAACATTTTGACGTCACTTCGTTGAATATTATCTCAAAGCTCTATATTCGGTCAGAGATTGAGTTAATATGACGATTTCACAGTTGGCTGTTTGCCAATCTGAAGTCATGAATATTTTAAATAAATAATATATAAAAGAATAGTATAAGTCGCTGCAATGCTGTAGCGTAGCTCAAAGTGGAATCAAGTTGCACTTTCTCGTATATTCGTTTATTTGGAAAGAAAAACGTAGAGAAGCGCCGACCAAGATCACGCGCACAGGCCCCATTAATTCAATTAAGACACTGGCCTTATCGGCCCGTGTAATTATACCATTCGCTCTCGTCATATATTGCTGACAGCTCATACTACGACTCGAAATTATGGTATAATTGTTATATGTTGTTCAGTTATTTTTGACATTACCGTTGGCAACAATGGAAATACCAGGACCGTAGCGACCGGGGGATAAGGGGTTCAACACCCTCTAATAATTGCTCATGAGCAATATCAGATAGATTTCCAGTAGATTTTCAGGTAAATCTCAATTCACTGAATCAGAATTAGAGTTAATAATCGAACAAACTACATACGTAGAGACGTGTCATATCGGGGAGGTAATGGCCAAATACTCTTTCTGACTATCTGGAGACTCTGTTTCTTTTAGACTGTAAGTAGCAATACTTATCTTCATTGTTAGCCAACGCTAAAATATTGAAATATTGGGTAGGAAAGACTCCAAACATGCAATTTCCGACGGTCAGGAGACTTCAAATTTTCAAAACATTTTGCTCGGCAGCAACCATGGTGGCGCGTCGCAGGTGTCGCAAGATTACGTAAAAAGGTTGAGTTGAAATAAATCAGGTAAATCTTACCTCAATAAAAGGCAAAGTCCTGGAAACGACACTGATGGCTACAGGGGTCAGACGTGTATTTGAGAGCTCCGATAAGCTGATTGAAATAGCAAATTTTAGATTTAGTATACCTCTAATATGACTGAATTCAGATGGTCCACTACTAAAATTTCGGCTTTAATATTGAAATTTTCGAATTTTTGGAAACGGTCGATTTATATACTTTGAACCTTCCTTTATCACCTCAGAAAGGTTTTAGTGGCTAAATAAAGTTTTAAACCACGAAACAAGAGTAAATTCCTAAGCGCATGGTCATTTCCTGCCTTAGAAACGCCCTAGCAACGGTTGTTTTGGTTTGAAACACCCTGTGTAAGCCACCAATGAAAACCATTTTGAATATGTTACATGACGTACACCCTCTGCCTTGAATAGACAACCGCTGAAAGCTTCTTTAAGGAAACGGGGGCACTGTTTTAACATTTGTGTGCTTTCCAACTCTGTTGTGTCAGAATTCTCAAACGTCGTAGCGATTATATTGTGTTCAAGCTTTGTTGTTTTCCATATTGTGCTTGATATTGTATATTCATAATGCCAAGACAAGGTCCAAGGACAAGGAAACGGAAATTTCAGGGCAACAGGTTTAATAATCCTGCGAAGAAAGCGTGTCTTGGGAGTGAAACCGAAACAGATTCTGCTGGACAATCGACTGAGTCGTGTCAAAATACTTCTGCTTCCGCACGCAAAATTGGCAATCAGAATACTCAACATGAATATTCCCCAGTCAAATCTACGGTAACAGGGTACCGTTTTGTTGATATGAAGCTGCTGAGCGATGTATTTCAGCAGGTGATGTGTATATAAAGAATGTGGTTCTTCAGCTTGTGTTGGAAGACAACCCACGTGAACAAAAAGGTAGTGCTTCCCATCTTTGTGTACGTTGTAAAACATGTGGATGGGTTTATACCTTTCACACCTCCAAGAAAGTCCAGCATTCTTTTGACATTAACAAGCCATTGGTTTATGCCATGAGAAGTATGGGACAAGGACATTCATCCATGAAACGGTTTTGTGCTTCCATAAACATGCCCCCTCCCTTGCATTCAAAGGCCTACAGTGCTTGTAATGCTGCCCTTTCAAAAGCGGCAAAGGCTGTAGCAAATGAAACCATGGAAGATGCTGCAACTGAATTGCATGATGGTGACGACAGTAGCCAGATTGTGAAATGTGATGTCTCGTGCGACGGTACATGGCAAAGACGTGGTCACTCCTCATTGAATGGCTGTGTTACAACCTTGTCCATTGAGACTGGCAAATGCTTAGACATAGAGGTCCTCACAAAGTTTGCCATGGGTGTTAAGCAATTGAAAGAGAATCTGATGATGTCAAGAAAGCAGATCTTCTGGAAAAGCACACTGGCAAGTGTAAAATTAACTATGTTGGATCTGCACCGTCGATGGAACCTACTGGGATCAAGAGAATCTTCGAAAGAAGTGAGGAATCCTGTAAGCTGCAATACACCGAGTACTTTGGCGATGGTGGCAGCAAGGCTTACAATGAGGTGGAGAACTGCTATGAAGGAGTTCATGTAGAAAAGAAAGAATGTGTTGTTCACGTTCAGAAGAGAGTCGCCACAGCACTGAGGAAGCTGAAGAAAGAAAATAAAGGAATTGGAGGGAAAGGAAAGCTAACCGATGCTGTGATCGATAAACTTCAGAACTACTATGGAATTGCCATAAGAAGTAATTCTGGAAATTTAGCTGCCATGAAATTCTCAATACTTGCCAGTCTGTTTCATTGTATTTCTTCCAAGCGACGGAACCTGTACACCCATTGTCCAGATGGTCCTGAGAGCTGGTGTCGATACAAACAAGATGTGACCAATAATACGCATCTGTATAAACCAGGACCTGGTCTTCCTGACAACATTATTGCCTTAATTAAGCTTATTTATAACAGGCTTAGCAATAATGATCTCTTGACAAGGTGTTTGGAGAGCAAAACACAGAACCAAAACGAGTCCTTGAACGGGATGATCTGGAACCGGTTGCCGAAAACAGTTTTTGTTGGAGCCGAGGTCCTGAATTTTGGAGAATATGATGCAGTGGCTCATTTTAATATTGGTACTAAAGCAGCAGTGAAGAATCTTAGTCAGCTAGGATTAGTACCAGGACAGTATTTTGAACAAAACATGCTTAATTAAAGCCGACAAGCAACGAGTAAAGAAGGCAGAACATCGGAACACTCCTGCAATAAGGAAAAGAAGAAAAATCCTCCGTGGCCAGAAAAAGAAGAAGGATGACAAGAACAAGGAAACAGAGGGCATCACATATAAAGCAGGAGATTTCTGACATTGTAAATAATAAAATGATAAGGCCATATGACAATTTAGACCCGATTGTGTTGATGATAAACTAAATATTAGACTTTAAATGCATTTTTCTCAAAATGCCGAAAATCAACAATTTCCGATATTGTATGCAGGATATCTCAAGAAGTATTGAAGCTATGGGTGGATTCAGCATAATCATCTCTAGTTGAACAGTTTCAGGATAGACTCAGCATAATCATCTCTAGTTGAACTAAAAGAAATAAATTCTGTTTCATAGTTTTAGAGCAGTGTCTACTTTCTTGCAAACAGCCGCATGCTTTTCCATTGTTTCATCTGTGGAACTTTTAAAATTGCTTCAATCTCAAATGTTTTAGTTCACCTCCTGGACCTTGTTGTGGTTGAGTAAATAAAAGTTATTTCATAATTTTATCATCAATGGTTATGTAGTAATCATGTTTACAAAATGGGTTCAATTTCACCATCGGGCGTGGCATATTTTGGTAACCATGGCAACAAGACTTTGCAATCATACATTTTTTATGTCAGGGGATATATCCTAACAACATACGAAAAGATCAGTTTCATACTATGAAAAGAAAGAGCAAAATATTTTTTAGTAGTGGACCCCCTTATTAAACCTTTTGTACAAATTCTTTGACACGAAAGGCGATAAATTGAAATGGAAAGGCACTATAGAAGACTTGAAAGCGTTTGTATTGACCGAGATTAACGAAGATACCGCCGATAATACCTCGTGGAAGTCGCCAAGCGGCGGAAAGTGGTGCTTCGAAAGTAAAGAATTTACAGTTACATGGCAAAAGAAAAGTACAAACATTCAATTCGGTGGCGATAAGGGGAAAGAAGTTATAGAACGAGTGTACAACTTTATGCAACTAAATAAGACGAATTCCCGATGTGACGATGACAAAGCTATCGATCAAGAAAGAAACGTAGAAAGCCTGCTAACTGATGACCTTGCGGATAAATTAAACGATAGCGACTGATGAATTTTCCGAAAATCGAACAGGGGATATTACATCTGGGTTGGCGTTTCAAGCGAAAAACTTGGGAGAAACGTGCCATTGTCCACGTACGAAAAGCCATACGAGCAGTCTTCTGTATCGTCTGAAGAAAATTTACATGTCAGATTAACCGAAACAAAAGATACACTTAATCCCCGGGGAACTGGTGGTGCTCACTCAAACGGCTGTTTTAGTTGTAACCCTGAAATCATTATATTAAAATCACATTTTGAGAGATTCCGTAAGGACGTTACAAAAAACTAGATGATCTAGCTCTTGAAATAAATGTAGTGAAAGAAAATAAACCATACTCCATTGTAACGCTTGAAGGAATTATCAGCGAGTTGAAGGAAGAAAAGGGTGAACTGTCTAGAAAAAACGAAGAGCTTCGGGAAAACAATAACAGCATGCATAAAACAATATCGCAACTAAGCCAATCGAAGAAGCTACTTGAAGAAGAAAAATCGAGTTTAATCTCTGCAAATAAAGCTAATTCAAAATGACTTTAATCAATGGCACTATACTGAGAAGAAAGCAAGTGATAATAAAATAGAAGATTCAACTAACAACATCGATCGTGTCAACAATAGCAATGCGTGGATGAAACCCAAACATCAAACCAGACAATCAACTGAATTATTTCGGGATGAAGGCAAACCGGAAACTAGTAACCGCTTTGAAGATTTCAATCAAAATATAAGTTCCCATGTTGTAACAACAGTTGTGATGAAAGACCTCGAGAAACAAGTTCAAGATCGAGTCAAATTACCGGACAAAACAAATAAATCTAGTTTATTTACAAAAAAAAAACGCTATAGATTGTAACCAACGTTGTAATCCGATTGCGATTGATGTTGAAGACAAACCTGAAACTAGCAACCGCTCTGATGTCCTCAATAACTTAAAAGAAAATGCAATAGACAAACCAACGGGTTCTCCAAATCAGTCTGAAAATCCACCAAACCAACGTCGTAATCCGATTGATGTCGCCATACTTGGTAATTCGATGATAAAGTTAATTAATCCTTCTAAATTACGGAAGAGCTTGAAACATAACGTTATGGTGAAAACGTTCTCCGGCGCTAATGTCGGCGATATGCAACATGCTAAACCGACGGTCGAGAAAAATCCTAAATGTGTAATTTTACATGTTGGTACTAATGATTTAAAACATTCAATTCCTAAAGAGATAGCAGTATCGATATCTTCACTTGGAAAACGGATAGAGGAGAACTCGCCGGAAACAAAAGTGGTTATCTCAGAAATAACATCGCGATTCGACGATTCAAGCCTTATGCCCAAAGCCCCAAAATAGAAAATTTGAATGCCAGATTGAAACAGGTATGTCACAATAACAATTGGGGATTCATAACACATAAGAATATTAAAGCAAATCATCTGAATCCGTATGGTCTACACCTGAATAAGCAAGGCTTTACAAAATTAGCAGGAAACTTCATCGAGTATCTTAAACATTGTAATTGACAATTGATTACTAATGTTCCAACCAATGCGGAAGAAATTAAAAATAGCACTAATAGCGCAGCGTCACAGTCCAGCGCAAGCTCTCCTTTTTCTAAACTTAAAGGCTTTAAAATAGGCCAGATTAATATAGCCAGTCTCGTAAAACATTATCATGAACTTTTAGTATATATGCAAAGCAAATGCTTTGACATCCTAACTGTCAATGAAACTAGACTTGATAAAAGTGTATGTGACTATAAAGTTGAGATACCGGCTATGATATTATTAGATTGGATCGGAATCGAAATGGTGGCGGGGGTTGCAATGTTTATTCGTAAAAATATACCTTATATTATTAGGCAAGATTTAGTTCCTGACTCCATTGAGCTGCTTTGTATCGAGGTGAGAAAGCCAAAAAGTAAACCTTTATTAATTGCAACATGGTATAGACCACCTAACTCTCGCCACGATTTATTTCATAAATTTGAAAATTTCCTAAAGCTAGTTGAAGACGAAAATATGGAAATCATTATAACTGGTGATCTCAACTGTAACTTTTTAGAAATGCCAAAAAGCCAAGTCACATGCAAATTACAGCAGCATATTAAAATACCAACGAGAGTTACCCCAATAACATCTAGTTTCGTTGATGTTATCTTTACCTATATGGGGGATAATAAAACATTAGAAACAGGAGTCATACCGCGTGGGATCAGTGACCACAATCTTGTATATATATATATGCCGCAAGATTAGTCTCCCAAGAGAATTACCTAAAATTGTCCTATCTAGGCAATACAAGAGATACAATGTGAATGCGTTCAATCATAATATGAATGAAATTTTTAATTCGTATCCGAATGCTTCAAACGATCCGAATGAACTTTGGAGTGATTTTAAAATCAAATTTCTTACTATCGCGGACAAACATGCGCCAATTGAACAAAGGCGTGTGAAAAGTGAATTTAAACCGTGGATTACTAGCGAAATTAGCCGACTGAGTTATCACAGAGATTATTTAAAAAGGCAAGCCATCCGATTGCAATCTGTCTACTATGAAACGGCCTACAAAAAAGGTAAAAACAAAGTAACTAATCTGATTAGAACTTCAAAAGAGAGTTACTTTAAGTCCAAATTAAATAATTCTAACAATAGCAAGGAAAGCTGGCAATCTATTAATGAGCTTCTGAATAAAAAATCCAAGACTAGTCAAATAAGGGAAATTAATTTTGAGGGCGAAACTGTAATAAACGACGAGAAAATTGCTGCCGGTTTTAATAAATATTTTTCAACTATAGGTAGCAAATTGTCCGAAGGAATTAAGGACGGTGACATTGATCCGCTAAGCTTTATGACTGTTACGCATGATGACATATTTAACTTTAACTTCATTACTATAGATGAAGTAATTGATGCGCTAAATCTCATTCAGTCAAAAAAATCTTCAGGACTGGATGGATTTATTGCAAGACTGTTATTAAAAGACGGAACACACAATATTGCTGGGCCATTGGTTGATATTTTCAACCTGTCATTACGGACCGCTATATTCCCTGACTACTAAAAGTTAGCAAAAGTAACACCAGTTTTCAAGGACGGTAATAGGAATGACTGTGGAAATTATAGACCAATTTCTGTAATCTCCGTTGTTGCTAAGGTATTTGAGAAATTGGTATATATATCAACAGCTAAAATCCTTTACGACAATAAACAACGTTCTTCTGGACCAGCAGTCGGGTTTCCGTTTTCAACATTCCACGGAAACTACTCTGCTTAGTTCTACAAATGAATGGTTGCATAATATGAATAGGGGCCTCTTTACTGGAGTCCTATTCTTGGATCTTAAAAAGGCATTTGATACTGTTGATCATTCAATTCTATTAGCTAAATTAGAAAAATATGGCATCCAAGGGAAAAGCCTTGAATGGTTTAAATCGTACCTCAAAGACAGAAAGCAGGTTTGTTCAATTAATGGTAAGAAATCGTCTGCAAATGATATTAACTGTGGGGTTCCACAGGGATCGAATGTTGGTCCCATCCTTTTTCTTCTTTATATTAATGATCTCCCAAATAGTTTGAAAATGTCAAAACCTTCAATGTTTGCTGACGATACAAATCTAACCTGTGTTGGACAAAGCTCGAGTGAAATTGAAACCAAACTTAATGAAGAGCTTGAGAATGTCCACCGATGGCTAACAGCAAATAAACTTACTTTAAACGATGAGAAAACCGAGTTCATGCTCATCGGCTCAAGATCACGTATTGCCTGTGTCCATAATAGCCCAGTATTGAAACTAGGACACAGACATATAAAACGTGTATACTATAAAAAGTCTCTAGGTATGGTCTTCAATGAGCAGTTGAAGTGGGACAAACACAATGAAGTTCAAAATTCAAATAGTATAGCTCTGCTAAAAAGAGCTAGACCTTTCGTTCCTAGACACACATTAATTAAAATGTATAATGTATTTGTTTTGCCTCACTTTAATTACTGCTCTACAATATGGAACGATGGATCTTGTACTATAATTAATAAACTTTCAAAATTAGGCTACAAAGGAGAGCTGCGCGTGTAATTACTTCAAGTACATACGATATTCGTTCCTCCCAAATTTTGAAAGACCTTAATTGGAAACCAATTGAAGATGACTTAAAAAATAGGGAAACTGTTATGACATTCAAAGTTTTAACCGGGCAAGGACCGGATTATTTACAGCAATTATTTACTGAGTGCAATAACGATAATTACAGTCTAAGAAGTAATAACACCAAATTGACACTCCCAAAACCAAGGACTAATTCTTTAAAAAGAAGCTTCTCATATAGAGCGGCAAAGTCCTGGAACGAATTATCTAATGATATAACTGAAGATTTCTGTGATCTATCAGTTAACGCTTTCAAACGGCGACTTGATAAAACCGCTTAAGTGATTGGATCATTTGATTATACATTAATTATACTTTAATTTAGTATTGTATCATGGTAAATAGGATTTCGTTTTTATTACACGGCCCTTTGAAAACCAGTACCTTTTGTAAATATAAAGTTAGTTTTTAATAGTTACTGAATAGGCTACCGTGTGTAAAAATTTTGATTAATAATAATAATAATGGAAACTTTATTTATTGATTATTAGGATAATAATAATAATAATAATAATAATAATAATAATAATAATAATAATAATAATAATAATAATAATAATAATAATAATAATAATAATAATAATAATAATAATAATAATAATAATAATAATAATAATAATAATAATAATAATAATAATAATAATAATAATAATAATAATAATAACCCTACCAGTACTAAATTTCCATGCGCAGTTTTTTGCGCGAACTACATATCTGCTTTAATATATATTAAATAAGGACAAAATTAGCTATAGACAATTAGTATAGGAAATTACACGGTTCGAAGTACTAATGAATAAAAAATCGCACACGTGTTTGGCTACTACACGCACTTCACCATGTAAAACCTTCGCAAATCCGCATGCCTCAGAAGGTCAACATTTCAACAATAGAATATGTTTTATTGAACAATAGAAATGTTTTATAGTACTTACTCTCGATGCTGAAGAGCGGTGTTTTCTTTATGACTTCAGCACGTCAAAATTTTTATCATTTCCCACGTTATTAAGGAGGCTCCCTACAGTTATTCTTGTTTACGCAATAATTCCGTAAAACAGACTTATTCGTGCCGAACGCGAATTCTTTTCGACTTGGTGGCAATATTGGTCACCTAAGGAATATTTCGAACTAGATTTTGACAACGGCAGTGTTCCAATGGCAACATGGCGACAGCATAAAGCCTTCCAATTTAACCCATAAATGTGCCGCTATCTCAAAAACGATGTTGGTGTCCTATTTTTTTATTTCATATACTAGATAATACATGCATGCAGAAACCCTCGCCTTGCTGACAAAACCATTATATTTTCCGATAATTTTTAAGAATATTCTTTCAAATGAAAAATCGCCTAAAAATATCACTTTTAATTACAAAATTATTAATTTCCCAACATATATATGTTAGGTATGTTATTATACGTAATATAAGCCTCAAGTTAAGGTAAAATTCAACCACAAACGCTTCTCAAAACTTTTAAAGTCACTATAGTGTTCTTTATAAAACTAAACTGCCTTTTAAAATTCTCGCTTGCAAATAACAGTGCTTTCTTTTTTATTTAAAAAATTCAATATCATAAAAATATAAAAATAAAATCAAGAAATGTTTGCTATTTCGCTGTCGTCATGCAGTCGTTATAATGCAAACTTTAAATTGGACCAATCAGTGTCCTCTATTCATGACAGTCCGCCATTTGAGATCAGTGAGGATGACCACCCACCCAACACCGTTGGTCACTCACGCCCGCGATAATTGATGAACTTTAGACTTTGCTAATGCTTTCGTTTCCCCGGGTGTAAATAGCCGGGGGGGATTAGTACCCTAGCACGGCGTTTCGCGCCGTCGGCTCGGGGATCAATAGGGAATGATTCTTTGCAACTGTAGTGAAAGTTAAGTGTGTGATTGTAGTGTGTGATTTTTTTAAAAGCGAAGATTTTATTGCGAAATTTCCACACGAAAGACTTAGATCTACCGCAAAATAAATTCGTGGTCAAAATTTGAAGATAGGTCACCGATGAAACCAATGAGTAAAATGCAAATAAAGTTAGAAAATAGCCTCGTGTAACACGAGAAATTCCCCTTATTGAAAAGCGTTGCTGACTAGTAAAAGATTGTATGAGAGAGCAGAACGAGTTCATTCAGCAAAATTGAGCGGCAATGTTGTTTTTACTGTTTTGTTTTTGTCAACTTTTCGATTTATTTGACTGCATGCCATGGGCAGCCAAGGATTATTGTGAACAATTAAATCGATGAAAACAACAAAACCTCTTTAAGGTTGAAACCAATTGAACCCTGCCGTTTACTCAATCTATGAGCTGTAAGAGCTTTTCAACAGGTGGACGTGTCTTTTTGTTTCATGTTTGGTTTTGTATTTTTTGCTAAAAATAAACAATTAGGCTATGAAACTGAAATATTTTCTGTTTACATATAATCACGTTAATCTTGTAGAAACACGACTAAAAACGTCAACGTTTTCTTGAGAAGTAAACAACTTTTTAAACATTTGTGTGCAATTTTGCAAATGTCTTACAATTGACAGTGTATATTTTTAAAAATTTAAAAAACATTGACACATTGTTTCGTAACTATTTTTCGTCTAGTGATATTCGAATCATATGTAGAATTGCTGTATAGACTCGCAAGTGATTTGGCACTCAAAACGAAGTATCATTCAACATTTTCTTTCCATTAGAAACCTTTCAGAAATAGTTTTTTCAATAAAAAAAGCTCGGTCAATTTTTGTTTTGATCATGCTGTTTCGTGGGATAGTTCACGCACTGGTCCCGCGAGCATCCCGCACGCTATTGTGGGGAACCTCCGTAATTAAATTAAACGGAAACTCGTAAATTTTGGCAGAAATAAATGTAAAACAGTGCGTCCTATTGATAAAACCTGGATTGAATACTTGAATTGGAGCCAAAAGGCGATTTACGGTTTGGTTTTATATCCGTGCATAATTTAAATTTGCTCCCATTGCCCAACTTCAATTGAACCGTTCCTAAAATTCTTATGATCTCTATGACTATGTGCTGAATCTTGTATACACAATGGCGTCATACACTCTTGCTTACCTTATGATTATTCTACGGCATTGATGGAATATACTAACAGATACATAGTTTGAAAATACAAAGTTTGAAAATACAAAATAAAGGGCTTCTGGAGTTGGAATTTTCGAGCGAAAAGTTGTTATATACAATTTTAAACCATTCCGGAATAGCAGGTTCGATTCCTCCCAGAGGACCGCGATAGTTGCATTTTTCGCAGCTGCTCCTCGTTAGATGTGAAAATTGTATATAATCTTGTGCTTGAAATTTCCATCTACAGAAACCCTTGTAAGCATATTCTGACTGTATTTACTCTTTTGGGTTGAAGTAGTATGGTGATCAAAATTTTCATTGTTCTTTAAACTCTCTGCTGGTTCTTCTGAATCAACAATTTCAAGTAACTCACAATTTTCTTGTCTTCCACAAGTTTTCCTGAAGTTAGCAGATATGCGGCATGAAATCTCTTGAAGCATGCATTGAAACATGCAATCAGGTCCAGACTCAGCGTGAACATGTTTGATCACTTTAGTGTCGAAACGATAACCTTTTAACGATAAAATAAGTATACAAAGAAGGTGACTAATTTTGAAAAATAAAACAGTTTGATGATCCTCAGTTAGTTTTCTCTCGACGTTTGCATCGCCTATGTATAATTAGTATAAAGAAAGGAATCTATTCTTGCATGGGTTGCATTTGACGTAATTGCGGCCATGTTGTAGGAACTTTTACAAAAGAATCTCATTAGCTGCTATTGTATCGAACAGTGTTTAGTCAATACGGGCTTAAAGCCATTGCGTGTTAAACAATTAAACTGCATGTTAAACAATTGAACCAGACTTCGAACGTTAGATCGGCATTCATGATGCGATAATGCACGCGGAGAATGTTGAGAGAATACGAGAGAAGCGTGAGCAATGTTTCTGCTTCCGCGCAGTCCGGAAATTTATGAAATATCTCACACGATAACATTTTGTCCGCATTTAAAATATACTCGCCGCGAATTAACTATCAGGTGTGGATAGGAACAAAAACACATTAAATCGGACAGTGTTTCATTAATGCGCGCTGAAAGCCACTGGCTGTTAAACAATTAAACAGGGTTTTAGACAATTGGATCGAATAGTGTTTATTTATTTATTTATTTAATATAATTAGTTTAGTCAATAGGGGCTTAAAGCCATTGCGTGTTATATTAAACAATTAATCTGCATGTTAAACAATTGAAACAGACTGGGGTATAATCAGTCGGGCATATTCGTGCGGGCATAATCATTGGGCGTAATCGTGCGGGCCAATAATCAGTCGGGCATAATCAGTCTGGCATGATCAGCCTGGCATAATTAGTCGGGCATGATCAGTCGGGCATAATCAGTCGGGCATAATCAGTCGGGCATAATCAGTCGAGCGTAATAGTGCGGTCATAGTAACTCGGGGAACCAATATTACAGCCAAAATACAAGAATTAACACTTCCGCTTCTAGTTGTATTTGTGAATGTGTCGTAATTGTTGTTTACAATAATGTAATGCATGCATGACTGTAATTTGTATTAATTGTAATTTTTAACTATTTAAATCTACGCTCCCCTTGGAAATCAGCTTTCGCTGTAGTTTTACCTACATGTATACCTATACCTACAGATGTCCCAGGCTCACGTTAATAAATCAGGAGGGTTGAGAAATATTTTAGCGAGTAGTACGGTTACGAAGTTTGAAAACCTCAAATTTTAACAGTATAGTTCGAAAGCAGATCGATTCACGAGTTCGGAGGGAAAGGATTTTACAAGTAAGCAAGACTGAATAAACATACATATATATGGCCGCGGCTTTAGAAGCGTTTGGAAATATTTTATCGGCGAATTTTGTTGAAATTTAGGTCTTTCACAAGTTCGCCCGGAGTCACAGCTACAGTACCTACCTTTGCGTTATTGATAGTGGGTAATATTATATGATAAACAATATAGCCCGAGTTCAACGAAATGGCCTGGAAATCGACCAGAGTGAAGTAGGCTAAATGACACACTAAACGAGTAAGTCCACCAATTAATATTTTGAATCAGGGCGTACTAACTATTTAGACATTATTTTTTTACAATATTTTACAATATATAAAGTGTATTATATCGCATTCTCATTTTTTTATATCATAATATCAAACTACAACCACCCCCAAATCACACACATAATATATATATATATATATATATATATATATATATATATATATATATATATATATATATATATATATATATATATATATATATATATATATATAAGTATATATATATATATATATATATATATATATATATATATATATATATATATATATATATATATATATATATATATATATATATATATATATATATATATATATAGGGTATATATATATATATA